>PVJC01003685.1:0-68542 GCA_004026665.1 Murina feae | reverse complement strand
GGCCGGGTGTGGCTTTAGGACCGAACCCCGAAGGCTTCTTTCTGGGATGTTTTTGCAGAATTTGGGCTTGAATGTAAGCTACTGGTCTTTCAGCCCTGTAGCCTGGGAGCAGATCCCTGTTGCAATGCTGTGTGTGTGAATACCAGTTTCTTCTCCTGTACTGTGGTGACGCTAAACAGGAAAAAAACCAACAGTGTCTTCATCATGGGAATGTTAGGAGGATTGGCCTTCTAGAGATATTAACTTAATAGCAATTATTAAGAAATGGGAATGTCCCTCTTATTAGACACATGCTTAGGGCAGGCAGTCTTGCTGGCATGACATGTATGAAGGTATGTCATAGAGATTCAGTGCAACCAGCAACATCGGGATATTTGCTTGAGCTGAATCGGAAGCAAGTTGCATGCAGGCTGTCCTTAGAGATACTTGTCCTGGGGCTGGCAATGGAAGCGGAAACTTACAAGGCTGTCTATAGACCCTCACTTCACTTATTTATTCATTCAAGCACAACTGTCCTGCGTCCGATTCTGAGGATGAAGCAGGGAGCAAAGAAAAAAGGATGGGTCTCTGCCCTCATCGGGTTTGGTCTTGTGTTAGTTTACAAACAAACAAAGCAAACAGGACTG
Source organism: Murina feae (assembly GCA_004026665.1). Lineage (NCBI taxonomy): Eukaryota > Metazoa > Chordata > Mammalia > Chiroptera > Vespertilionidae > Murina > Murina feae. Next base: position 67,916 of record PVJC01003685.1, on the reverse strand, counting down.
TGCCATGAGGGCGTAATAAGGACAGGGATTGCAGGATTTGTTCTGGGGAGTTGTTGCTGAGGACAGAGCATTTGACTTGAGACCTGAAGGTCTAGGCTGACCTAAGAGGATTGCCATACAGAGATGGGAGGCAGCAGGGCGAGATGGGAGTTGAAGGAGAAAACTGGAGAGACCTTAGGGCATGCACGCTGAGGGCTTTGGTGGTGTGTGAGGCAGGAAGCTGTGGGAAGATTAGTCCCCGGCCAGACCCGGAGCAGCTTGGAGGTGGTAAAGTATTTGAAAAATGACAGTTAAGTGGACAGAGATAGGAAGAGGAGGAGTAGAAAGAGGAAGAGGAGAGGTAGGCAGGTACCAAACCACACATGCAGGTAATCTTAGAAAGGAAATGGGTTTAAAATGAAGCAGTGTGTGTCCAGCTGGTGTTGCTCATTGGTTGAGCCTCAACCCGTGAACAGGACGACACAGGTTTCGATTCCCGCTCAAGGGCACATGAGTGGGTTGCGGGCTCGATCCCCAGAAGAGGGTGTGCAGGAGGCAGCTGATTATTCTCTCTCATCATTGATGTTTCTATCTCTCTCCCTCTCTCTGAAATCAATTTTAAAAATATTAAAATGAAGCAGACTAAAGTTATACCCTGGGGAAACTTCAGGGGCTTCTAGGTGAGAAAGGAGGTGTGGGCCCCTGATGCTCTCTCTCCTTGCACCGGAAGTCTGCCTTTCCTGCTAGCAGGTAGAGTTCAGGATGGCCACTTGCAGCCCGCAGCAGCCAGGTTGGAGTGAGGGTTGACTCACCACAGGCCCTGTCATTTATGTGGCCTCAACTAATGTCATGTCTAGCAGTGGCCTCTTTGGGGAGAAGTCAGACAGGTGTGTGTGTGGGTAAGAGGAGGGGGTCTTTCTGGCAGAAATATGGGGGAAAGCAGGTTAATTTCAAAGCCAGGAAGGTAGAGGGGGCGTGTGGCCTGGGACGGGCTACAGAAGTGTAAAGCTACCAGGTTTCGGGCTACTGCAGAGCATGACTGTACCTGGGCTTTGTGCTGCAGGCATGAATGGGTTGAGGTGTCTCACTGGTGAGGTAAGGAATGGGTCTGCTGGAGGGAGTGTGGGGAGGTTGGGCCTAGTTGGTGCGTAGAGTTGAAGACATTGCTGTGCCCAAGAGGGGCAGGTGAACAGTCAAGAGAAGCTGCCCTTAGGAAATGAAATCAGGGAAACGCAAGTCTAATGGGTGACTGATTCTCCTGAGATGAAGGGAGAGGCAGGATAGAGGTGGGAGCTGACACACGCTCATCCTCACATTCTTCCCTTGGGGCCAAGTGAGACCTTGTCCATAGCTCTGTCCTGGCCACTGGTGGAGCCAACCACAGAAGAGTCCTTGCCTTCTCGCACAGGGTCAGACAGGACAGTGTATGAGGTGGGAAACTAAACATGACATATTTTGTGATATGAGTCATTGTCTGATTAAGTGTGACCTGACAGTTTCATTAAGTGCAGGTATGTGGTGGGTGTCAGGAGGATGTACTGTAGAGGCCGTGGAGGAGGTGGGGCCCACGTGTGGTCTTGAGCACAAGCAGATAAGACTGAGAAGGGAGGAGCCACCCCGTGAGCATCTGGATCCGTAAGGTTGGGAGAGGCAAACCAAGACAGAGTGGTGAGTTTAGTATAGGAAGAGCCAGTGAGCTCTGCACTGGCCGTGACTGGCAAGCCTTGGAAGCTAGAAGCTCGGGGGCAGTTCAGGTAAGAGAGCCAGGGGGTCGCAGGCAGGTCTGTCTGTGTCATCTGGTTGACCCAGCAGTCATGACACGTGTGAGCCGAGGAGAAGCCAGCAACAGGGAGGCCTGTGAAACATAGGTTGGTTTAATGGTTTCAGAGTCAGGAGGTCATGGAGGATGGTTGAGACTTGAAGTGGAAGGCAGCCAAGAAATAGGACATGAGCTGGCATTTTTGAGCTGCTGTTAAGCTTCATGCAAAGAGAAACTGGAGAGCCTTCTGATAGGGAGCAGTGCCACAGTCTGAGAGACAGGGCATCCAGCCCCTATGTGAGGGGTCAACCTAAGGGGCACGAGGTCGCCTGTGGGCCTGGACAACTTGAAGGAGAGATGGCACCTTACATAAGCGAAGTGGGTGACCTCAGCTTCTCGGGTGAGAGTGACCTGGAACCTGTGGGAAAGACAAGCCTCTCCAGGGGTGCTCACTCAAGTCAGCGATGCTGTCCAGCACCCCGAGAGCCATTTCTCATCGATCATTGCAACTCAGGTACAGGTGTTAAGGGAGGAGCACATTTCAGGGCCGAGAGTGGTTCAGTAGCCTGGGTAGTCTAGGGGCTGTGGGCAGTGTGAAAACAGAGGTTCAGGGAATAACCTAGGAGGTCAGAGAGGAGGTGCATAGCCAACAGCTGCTGGGGGCCAGACAGAGGCAGATCAAAGTCTAGTGGGTCATCCTCTAAGAACACTGAAGTCAAGTAGACTAGTGAATGATGAGGTGGAGAAAAGGGCTGACCCGTTTGGGATTCTGTGGGCAAGGGTTCCAAGGAGGATAGCTTCCGGCATCAGTGTGTAACATAATGGTGTGAATGGTGGTATGTAGAGGCCTTGGGCAATACCCAAGAAATCTGTGATACCTTTTGTCATCTGCAAAATTGAGGGAGGTGCTGCCAGGAGGGTGGATGGGCCAGAGGCAGCGAAGCCCTTCAGGACAGAGTTGATGTGGACAAGGGGAAGTCGCTGACCTGGACCTGTGCTTTCCTTTAATGACACCTGCCGGAGAGCCCACAGTCCCTGGGACACTGGGCCTCACTGGGCAGAGCGATGGCCCTGGAGGCAGGTGTGGTCTCAAGCAGCCCCCATCATCCCCCTAGTCACTGCAGACCTGCCCCTGTGGGCCACGTGATCTGAAAGCAAGGGTGGCTGTGGGGGGATGTTCGCGGTGCTGTGGGCCCCAAGGTTGCTGCTCAGGGTATCCTGCTTTTCCTTGCCCTGCTCTCCAGTCCCTGAAGAGGAAGGAGAAGGAATATGAGCATGAGATGGAGCGGCTGGCGAGGGAGAAGATTGCCACGCAGCAACGGTTAGCAGAGCTCAAACATGAGTTGAGCCAGTGGATGGATGTGCTCGAGATTGACCGTGTGCTCCGACAGACAGGCCAGCCCGAGGATGACCAGGCTTCCACCTCCACTGCCTCTGGTGAGCCCCACCTCTCAAATGTCAGGCTTCCTGGCCAGGCGTTTGCCTGCTGGAAAAGATGCCTTCCCATCCCAGCCCCATGATGTCCCCAGGCCCCAGGGGCATCTGTTTCTCCAGCCTTGTGTTTCCAAGCCCTCTGACCTATCCCTGTCCTCGTGTCCCCACAGAGGGCGAGGACAACATAGATGAGGATATGGAGGAGGACCAGGCTGGCCTGGGCCTACCCAAGCTGAGCCATCGCCCCCACCCGGAGCTGCCGAAGCTACCACCCAGCACCGCCCCTGCACCTCTGCCTCCCCACCCACACCCCCACTCCCAGCCTGTGGCCCTGTCTCCAGCCCATCTGCCTGGGCAGCAGCCGCCACCACAGCAGAAGACACCTCTGCCGGCTCCTCCTCCCCCACCAGCTGCCCCTGCCCAGACGCTGGTGCCAGCTCCAGCCCATTTGATGGCTGCATCTGGGGGAGGCTCCACAGTCATCGCCCACACAGCCACCACCCACGCCTCAGTCATCCAGACTGTGAACCACGTTCTCCAGGGCCCAGGCGGCAAGCACATTGCCCACATTGCCCCCTCGGCCCCCAGCCCTGCTGTGCAGCTGGCACCTGCCACACCCCCTATTGGCCACATCACAGTGCACCCTGCCACCCTTAACCACGTGGCCCACCTTGGCTCCCAGCTTCCCCTATACCCACAGCCTGTGGCAGTGAGCCAGCCTGTGGCGGTGAGCCACATTGCCCATACCCTCTCGCACCAGCAAGTGAATGGCACAGCTGGGCTGGGGCCCCCCACCACCGTCATGGCAAAGCCAGCTGTGGGGGCTCAGGTGGTACACCACTCCCAGCTGGTGGGCCAGACAGTGCTCAACCCTGTGACCATGGTCACCATGCCCTCCTTCCCGGTCAGCACACTCAAGCTGGCTTGAGGATGAGGCCACTCAGAGGCCCCCAGTGGGGGGCAAGAAGGGGGACCTGTCCCCACACTCTCCCACCAGCTCCACACATTCCAGTCCGGCCCAGGCCCACCCCATCCACACCCACCCCCAGGCCTCCTAGGGGAAGGGGGTGCAGAGACTCTGAGCCAGGGGAGGGAGGGGCCACCCCAGGGAGCTGAGCACAGAGCAGGGGGTTAGCTCACTGCACTAGGACTTGATAAAGTGATGAGAGACGCTCTGGTGGACATGCTGCCGATTCGGCCTGGTGCTGTTCCTGCCTCCCCATCCTGTCCCCTGAAACAGTTTGATGTGGATGTCATGTTCTCTGCCTTCTCCCTCCCCTGCTGCCTTCCTGTGCTGCTGCTGCTATTGCTCTGTCTGGTGATGTGGCTGAGGATCTGGGCCCTCCCTCCTGAGCCTCAGCCTCTCTTCCCAGGCCTATGGAGGGAAAGAGGAGGGACTGAACTGAAGCAACTTGGCTCAGAAAGTTGGGGAGCACTGTGGACCCTATTCTGAGTACAGGTGAGACGTCCTAGGTAGTGGCTGGTCTGGAGTCCTACGCAGCCTGGAGGATCACAGTTGCAGTCCTGTGATTGCTTACAGCAGAAACTAGTTAGGATTTCTCCCAACAGTAAACCAAACCCAAGCTGTTGTCACCCCTTAGTACTGGGCTCCTGACCTCAAGAGGGCAGGCTGAGGGTGGGGTGGGGAGGGAGGGGCCTGGCTGTCCCATTGTCCCCACCATCCCCAGCCTGGGTCTGGACTGAAAGCTGCTCTGGACCCGTTCCCATTCTGAGGTGTGGCTTTTGGCTTCCAGAAGGTTGTCACTCCCCCAATTCCCTGGCCTCTGCTTGGTGCTCTGCATTCCCTGAGGATGGGTGCCTGGGGTGCCACCTCAGAGACATGGACCAGCATCTGGTCTGGGTTCCAGGAGCCTGAAGCCACACTGTTGAGGCAATTAGGAAGCAAAATGCCAGGGCTTCCTCTAGGCTCCCAACCCTTTCCCAAATAGGCCCTGGGGACCTGTAAGGGAGCAGAGCCAGGCTGTGGCAGTGCTGCCGCTGCCGCTGCCCCAACAACTGCCTCCAGCGTCATCGCCGCCGCCCTGAACGTTGCCCTTTCTCCAGTGGGCGTTACTGAGTGGAACCTGGTGGGGGCTTCTGTGTGCCACTGCCTTCCTGAGGAAAGGTCCTTACTTAGTTGGGCCAAGGGCAGGACTAAGCTTGGGTTGGAGAGGAGTGAGGGGAGCTGGTGTGTAGGGGATGCTGTTTTCCCTGCCTCCACCTTGGCAGACTTTGACTTTTTTTTTATATATATATGTTTTTATTGATTTTGGAGAGGGAAGGAGAGACAGAAACATCAGTGATGAGAGAATCATTGATTGGCTGCCTCCTGCACACCCCCAACTGGGGATTGAGCCCCAATCCAGGCATGTGCCCTGACTGGGAATTGAACCATGACCTGGTTCATAGGTCGATGCTCAACCACTGAGCCACTCCGGCTGGGAAGGGTCTCTTTTTATGTAGGTATTTATTATAAGTGGCCTTGTGTCAGACACACCATTACACACACGTGCACACTTGGCTCCCCACCTGGACACACCAATGGCCTTTCAGTATGGAGAGAGGATGAGAGTGTCCCTAGGTGTGAAGTTTGCACTGACAGGCTGGGGGTGGGGTAAGTGTGGGGGTCCAGGATCCTCTGGAGTGGCCCGTGCAGAGGTCTTAAATAGATTTTTATGCCTAAGAACTCCCTTTCAGTTCCTCCCTGGTCCTGGAGACCACCCAGGGGACTTCGTCCTCTCTCCTGGGGGTGGGGGAAGGGAAGGCCTTTCAGTTGCCTTAGAGGCCTCCAGGAGAGAGTCCCATGCTGCCCCCAGCCCCACGCAGCACTCCCACCTCACAAGCTTACTGCCTTCCTGCACTTGCAGCCGCTAGCACCACCCCGGTTCTCTGTAGAGCCAGTTCCACTCCCGATGTGATTAGGAAAGGACAGGGAGGAGGGCAGGCCTGGTGCCTAGGGAATAGTCAGAAACATTGGTGAACCGCCTCTCCTCAGCTCCGTTCACCTCCCTACATCCTGAGGCTGGTCCAGAGTTAAAACTTGTGTCAGCCAGTCGCCCCTTGGGCCTGCACAGATACCTCATCCGCACGCTGCCCGTGCCCCTCTCCGTCCCCAGCAGTGGGGGCTCTGAATCTAGTGCCGAATGACTATGTCCAGACTGGTGACGATGGGTGTTGCTGTTCTTGTTGTTTGTGAATGCTGTGACTCTGTGCCCAAGAGGGCAGTCGCCCAGCCCTTTGGGCATCTCCCTTCTGAGAGCTATCAGGACCACATCTGTCCTCACCCTGTGGGACCGCCTGCCCCTGCCCTCCCCTCCCTAGCCCTTCCAGCCTGGGGGACGTGCGCACACACACATCTTACCTCTCATGCGTGTTTTACTTTTTGATGTTCAGAGTGGCTCACTGGCTGGGAATCTTTACCTCGGGGAGAGGGGGAGGTTGGTTCCTTGGTGGGGGCCAAAGAAGGGCAGGGAATGCCTGGAGGGAAATGGGGGCAGGGGTCACCAGAACCCCTGCTCTCTCCAGGAACAGCTGCTGCTCCCCCATCCCAGGGTCCCACCCCCACCCCCCAAAGAGGTGGCCCTTGTTTACAGTGAGGACTCGGTCACTGTGTCTCCGTTTCCTGAAATATAAATCGTAGTGACCCCAGACTGTAGAGATTTTTATGTGTTTGGATACATCTGCTGTGTGGGAAAAAAAACTACAAAAAACCCTACTTTTGTACATATTGTATTTTTACTATTGAACTGTATTCTAGTGGCTGTTCATGCTCCAAGACTTTAGCTGTTGAGACATGAATACTATCCATGTAATAAGCACTTGCCTGGAATAAAATATAAAATTGAAATAAACCTGCACTGAAACCTGAGATGGAGCTGCTAGCCTGCAGCATCTGAGTCCTTTTGTCGCAAAAGGAGGCAGAGACCTCCAGCAAAAAGCAGCAGGTCCCTTTCCCTTAGGTGTTTGGGGGATGGTCCTCAAGCAGCTTTGGTGCTGGTCAGTTTTAGAAGAAGGTTAGAGACCTTCCCATTCGGATCCCGCTGTTGAATCATCAACAAGCTCCCGGAACGGCAGTGCTGTCTTCCTCCAACCATTTTACAAACACTATCTTGTTTTATCTCATAACAGTGAAGTAAAGCCAAGAACTAGCCCTGTTCTGGCAGAAAAAAGTAACATGTCTGAAATGGCTGTGTGACGTTAGAGACACGGCTAGCCTGGGACCTTCAGTCAGACCTGCGCTCTGCAGGGTCCTCCCTGAGCAGTGCCATCCTGCCCTGGGGCCTGCTGCACAACTGGGGGACCTTAAACTCATGAAAGTTCCAGTGGAAAGGTGAGGAGGGGAAGCATTCATGTGATAGAGGTTAGGACAGGTCAACTGGAGAGTCCATGTGGCTGTCCTTGCAGGGGACGGAACAAAAAGAGGAAGACGTCAAAGCCATGTTCTATGGTGGCCTGCAACCAGGTTTTGGAAAGTCTTTGTCCCTGTAACTACATCTTCCCGGTGTAGGGGAAACGGGCCTTTTGGCAGGCTGTCTCAGGAGGAAGTAGGGAGGTGAGGGAGCAGTTAGTTGGGCCTAACTATAGACCAGGCAGGCTGCTTCATCCTGCCTTGCTTAACTCCCTGACACCTGCCCCACTCCCGGCCCCAGCAGGGGTACTGACTCAGTTTCTCTTTGGAGGGTGAGTCCAGGGACGTAAGGCGCACGTGTGTGTGAGATGTCATCCTCAGGGAAGGTGGTGGTAGCCACGATTGTATTGGGGTTCCATTATTTGAAGAAAAGCCAGCCTCTAAAGGCCAGACAGTGCCCCACAATTCTGCCAGCCCTTTTCACTTGTGAGATGCTGGCTCCCTCTACTGGTAGCTCCAGGGAGAGATGGGTGCCTTCAATTAAGGGAAGGCCAGCCCTTAAACTTAATCATTTCCTGTCAGTGACAGACACCATGCCCAGCACTGGGACAGAGATGAAGACTGCCCCTGGTAATGATGACCCAGTATCATCTGAGAGCTATCGCTATATCATAAGGGTTGGCAGAAACTCCCCTCCCTATACTCAAAGCACAGACTCCCACCCCAGCTCAGCAGGCACCTGCAAGAAAAGGGCCTATGGCCAGGGCAACGGGAAACAAAAATCCCAAGTAGGAGTCCAGGAGCTTCCATTTAGCAGCTCTGCTCGCTCTGTGAAAGAGGAAGTCTTACAGAGTTGGAGGGATGATGTTTGCTCTCCTCACACTCCCTGCTCCTCCTATCCGCACACACATTCCCTTCAGCTGACCCATCCTTCTAGTTCCAGAAGCCCATTTAGGGCTTAGTAAGGGGCCCTTTACACGCCTCAGCAGGTTTGACTTCTCTTGAGGCTCCCCGCTAAGTTCAAAGCAGGCATCTCAAAGACAGTGCTCAGTGAGCAGGGTCTTTCCCCACTGGCTGGAGGGGCTGGGAGCCTCCAGCTTACCATTATAGCTATTCAGGTGGTCAGGCTGCGGAAGGCAGGGGACAAGGACCTACACTAATCCAGGGGATGCAGAGGCCATTGGTCAGTCTGAGATGGGACTGCCGGCTCCAAGGGTTCTCTTGGGGTCTACCTATTATCCCCACCCCAACCAGCCCATAGCTGAGGTCCCCCTTTTGGAAAATTTGGTTCTCTCTTTTCGCCATCCTTGCCTCATGGGGTTGGCCTTCTTTACTGTTCTGTTGTGGAGATGATAGAATTCCCACACAGTCACTCGCTGTCCAGCACCAGCCCACAAGCAGCCCCCAGAGCCTCAAGCATTGCCAAATGCTGTGTTTATTGGTTTGTTACACTGAAGAGTATAGTTTCTGAGCCAAAATCATACACACTCTGTTCCTCACAAACCACTGAGTCACTAAGGCAGGCACACAATGGCCACCGTGCTTGGTGGAGGCTGAGGACTCACAGACGAGAACGGGCCATGGGGCGGGCTGGGCCCCAACAGGCCGGCCGTGCAGTGCCTGGGACAGGGGTGGGCTGGGGGAGCCGTGCTGGACGCAGGAAAGCTGCTGGGTCCTTTTGTTTCTCAAATGCAGGAAGTCTCCAGACCTTAGTGGTTGCTGGGCAGGTCTCAGCCCCTGTGGCACAGTAGCCTCCTGTCCCTGGGACAAGGCCCAGCCTGCATGTGTTGGGGGTCGGGGGTGAGGGTAGGGATGGCAGAACAAGCAGCAGGACACCTCCCCTCAGGAGTGAGGCTCTTCCATGGAGGTTTCTAGGTCCTTAGGCCTCTAGACATCCTGAGAAGCATGTGGAAGGCAGAGCCAACCTTGATTTTCACCAGCAACAAACAAGGGAGACCCAGGCACCTCCTCCTTCCAGCCTTAGGACTCAGCAGATGCCTGGGATAGATGATGGGCTGCCCCCAAGTTTTGAGGCCACCTTTGAGAGGAGGCTGTGACAGGATCCCCTCCCTAAGGAATCATCTGGGATTCCTCTTAAGAGAAAGTGCACCAACCACATTCTAGATCCTCTGGCTGGCAAAGTGTCGTGTATACAGTTTTCAGGGATGCACCAAATGCATAAAGCAAGAGCGAGGTGGCAGGAGTGAGACTGTACAGATACACGTGGGTGCACTGTACGGGCTAGGGGAGGGCATGGGGTCACCTCAGGTGGCCAAAGGCAGTGGCAGTGCTGCTTAGGTGGGCTGCTCTGCCCTAGTCTCAGAGGAGGGCCTGGAAGGTGGCCCAGGAAACACGCCCAAACTCGCAGCCATTCCGGCTGCCCTGACGGGTTGGTGCACACGTATGCACTGGGCCTACAAAGGGACTCTCAGAAGAAATACAACAGAGTCCCCTTGCCTCACATAATCCTCACCAGTGGGGCCCAGGCACCTATAGCCCTGGTGACTCTACAGGGCCCCAGGCTGACCCAGGAGAGGGCATGGAGCACTCAGGCTGAGGCTGCAGGGGCAGTGGGGCTATTTCCAGGTGTTTGAGAAGGGAGCAGAGTAGGTGTTCCCTACGTCAGCTGCTCCCTGAGGCTGCCCCTTTCCCTCCTGGCCCTGACCTGAGGGTACCCTGGCCCCTGACTTGCCCTTCAGGGCCAGAACTGCCCGGAGTCGGATCCCAGGCTCACACTTTGTTAGGAACACAGCTGCGCAGGCAGGGTTGGCTGAGAGGTGGGGCAGTCTCTGCTGTGCGCCCTGCGCCTCTCCCCATGGAGCCCAGGGCCAGGAGCCTAGGCTCTGGCTGGCTGCTGCCTCCTGGCCCTCACTTGTTCTCTATGAGCATCTGCACCTTGTGGACGAGGTCCCGGGCAATCCGCAGGATCTCCTGGGCATCGTGATGCTCAGCTCGTTCTGGAGGAGACATGGGTAACTGTGGGGATGCCGGAGCGAGGGCAAGAGTCTAGGAGGAGCCCTATGGCTACCCACCCTACCCCATTTCCACCTGCTGGACTCCTGACATCTGTGTATGGGGAGGGGACCTGGTATTTGTGAGCCTCTCCAACCCTGCCCAGGCAAGGAGTGGAGGCCCCTATCTCCTTGTTGGGGACAGCCAGATGGCTGGACAAGCTCCTACCATTGAAGAACTTGATGATGTCGGTGAAGTCCATGTTGTTGTCACGGATAATCTCACGGTAGGCCTCCACCAGGGCCAGGGCAATGAATAGGACAAAGTGCTCTGATGAGATGTGCTGGGCCGCCCAGATCACCTCCCACACAGCAAACACATCCTCATATAGCAGTTCTGGGGACAAAAAAGGACTAAGGCTGAGTCTGGCCACCCATGGCCTCCAATGGGGCCACATAGGGAGACAAAGCTCCAAGGGCCAAAGTTCTGGGGTTCTCTCCATTACGCAGCCGGGTCCAAGAGGGGGTGGGCTCCACGCTTCAGGCCAAGACCCTGCCCTTCCCCTCGGTAATCCCTGCACATGAGGCCCCTGCAGACGCTACTCCCCCCTTCAGCTAAAGCAGCTCTGCTTTTAGAAACCTTGGTGCACAGGGCGGATTTGGTTAGAAAACAGTTCCAAAAGCCATTGCCTGAGGGTGATTTTCCACCCTGTCTTCACTTTGGAGTCACCTAAAGAGCTTTTAAAATCTCACTGCCCAGGGAGACAGCCACACTAGTAGTCTGAGGCCGGGGAGAGCCTACAGCATTGGTGTTTCTAAAAAGTCCCCCAAGTTGCCCTACCCGGCTTGGTTTGGTGGAGAGAGCATCAACCTGTGGACTGAAGGGTCCCAGGTTTGATTCCTGCCAAGGGCACATGCCTGGGTTACGGGCTCAATCCCCAGGAAGCATGCAGGAGGCAGCCAATCAATGATTCTCTCATCACTGATGTTTCAATCTCTCTCTCCTCCCTTCCTCTCTGAAATCAATAGAGTAATATATTAAAAAATAAAAAAAAGTTCCCCAAAGTACAGTTAGGGTCCAGGATCAATGACTTTGGGGCGAAAGGGTCACCCACAGCCCCTGACCCTAGGCCCACCATCCAACCCTCTTCTTACCTCTCTTAAAATCCAGCAGGAACCAGCGGTAACAGAAGTAGAAATGGGTGTAGTCTCCATTCTGATGCATCAGTTCAAACAGCTCTGAGTCCAGGATCTTGTGTGAATGGGAAAAGAGAGAAGGACTGAGCTGCCCCCACCCTCCACCAGGCCCCTTCTGCTGTGGCACCTGGCGGCTGTGCTCAAGCCCTCCCTCGTCTCTTAGGGTGCACTCTGCGGATCCACCCATCTCTCTGTCTGTAGTCTTTTTGGAGTTATACCATTTCCTGGCTCTTTCATTTTTCTTTTTTTATCCTTACCCAAGGATATGTTTATTGATTTTTGAGAGAGAGAGAAACATCAATGTGAGAGATGCTAAATTGATTGGTTACCCCTTGTAACCAGGGATCAAACCCTCAATCTAGGCATGTGTCCTGACTGGGATTCCAATCCGCAGCCTTTTGGTGTACACTACTCCAAACAGCCGAGTCGCCTGGCCAGGGCTCTGGGTGTTTGACTTCATCAACCATACTATTCACCAGAACTTTCATGAGCACAAGCATTCACATATTGACATTCCTCTCCATTTTTAACAGTGAAAACAATGTGTTTTCAGAAACAAACTCACAGATATGGAGAACAAACTGATGGTTGCCAGATAGGAGGGTTTGGGGGGCTGGGTGGAAAAGGTTGAAGGGATTAAGAGATACAAACTGATAATAGCCAAAGAGTCATGAGGATGTAAACTACAGCACAGGGAATATAGTCGATAACATTGTAATAACTATGTATGGTGCCAGGTGAGGACCAGCCTTATGGGGGCATCACCATGCCTCATAAGTTAGCAATGTGTCTAACCACTGTGCTATACACCTGAAACTAATACAATATTGAATGTCAAGGGGGATCCAAGATGGCAGCAGAGTAGGTGGAAGTTACACTCACCTCCTCCCAGGTCTAAACTGGAATTACAACTAAATTATAAAACAATCTGAATAACCAATTGAACAGAAGTCTTATTACCAAGATCTGACAGAAGATGCCACAGGAGACTGGTAGGAGGGACAGAGACGTGAAAAGGGCTGGCCCTGCTCTCACGGGTGGCTGAGATTCTGAAGGGATATCTCAGCTGCAAAAAGAAGCTGGGAATCATGGGGTCTCAACTCCACATGGGGCTTCCCTGCCTGGAACACCAGGGCCAGGAACAGAAGCCCACATTAACTACCGTGAACTTCTATTTCAACATTAATTAGGGGGCGGGGAGGAATGTGTGTGTGTGTGTGTGTGTGTGTGTGTTTAATGAAAGAAGTCAAGCTTATATATAAAAGGAATTTTTGGGCTATTCCCTGGAAGACGGATAAGCCCAGTGGTGCCTAGTCATGTGCCCACGAGCAGCTATGGTCCTCACCTGGATGAGGGAGCGCATGTTAGCAAAGTGGGTGTCCATGGCGCCCCCATTGGGGAAGTTCTGGCTCATCCTCTTCATGAGGTGGCTGAAACAACTGTAGGTCAGCTGATCTGAAGGGAGACAGGAATGAGGCCACAGGGCAGGAGACCCTAACACCTCACTTCACAGGGGGTGCCTGTGGCCCTGAGGACAGGGCTGGCTAATACTCCACCTGTGGAGACTTCTTTTCTTCTCCGGCTTATGTCAACCACGCCCCCATGCCTGAGGCGCATGCCACTGTGCGAACTCCCTCTTCCCAGGCCCTATCCCTCACCGTTATCAAGGATGACGAGGAGCGGCGCCAGCAGATCACACATGCCCTGCACGTAGCCCACGTCCAGGTGTTCCCACACGTAGCTGGAATCCCAGAGACAGAGTCGCTGTAGGTGTGTGCCAGTCCCCATCCCCTCAGGGATCCCCAGGGAGATGGGTCTTCAAGTAGCCTGCTACCCAGAAGTCAGCCTTCTGGGACCCTAAAGCACTGGGAGTAACGCGGTGAACAACCCTGTCTTCAAGGCACGCAGGGGGTCAGGGACAGAGACAAGGCTGGGGTGGGGCGGTGGAGCCCTGGAGTGAGGGGAAACAGAGGCTTCCTGAAAAACCTGTGAGTGACGAGGGCGGGGCAGGGCACTGCTGACCTAACCTCTCACGGAGCAGGGTCCCTGCCGCCCACCCTGAGCCCTGCCCGACAATGGCACCTGCACATGATGTCTCGGAGCCTCTCGAGGTTGGGGGGTGTGAAGTACCAGTAGTTGCGGTCACATCGCTGCACATCCTTGTCTATGCGGTGCAGGTTTAAGGCCACGGTGTCCAGTAGTTCGATCTGAAAGAGTGGAAGGCCCTCAGGGGAAGCTGGAGCCTGAGCTTGCCCACAATGAAAGCAGGAAAGGCAGGGAACCAAGGACTCAGCGAACAAGAGTCCTTTGGGACGCTGAGAGATGGGCTCCAGGCCCTCCAATGTAGGCACCCCACCTTCCACCCGCCAGCCTGCCCCCAAGCCTTGGGGTGGCAGGCGGGCTCTGGGGCCAGCTGAGAACAGTGCCTGGGACTGTCCACATACAGTGTAGGCAGCAGCGCACACAGCCACCAGCTCCTCCCCTGCCTCCAGCTCGCTGGCCCGAGAGGCCTTCTCCTGGCTGGGATCTTGGGGCTCGGAGAAACCGTGGACTGCAGGTTCCAGCCTTCCGGAGCCTTCCTCCCCACCACAGTCCTCCTCGAAGCCCACACTTGGCCCCTCATCTATGCTCGACTGGATGCCTGAGGCCACGGAATAATTGCGAGAGGAAGGCAGTCCTGAGTCTGGAGAATCAAACTCCACTGACTGCTGCTGCTCCACCACAGCGGTGCCCGGGGGCCCTGCTCCGGCTTCCTCCTTGGGCTCTGGTCTGCACTCCTCGGTGCCTGGGGGCTTCGGGGGCTCCAGGTCATCCACAGAGATAAACACCTGGTGGAGAGAACAGATGGTGGGGCTCATACCTGCACCTCAGCCCCTTCCCTCAGCTCAGTGTCTCCTTCTTGGGGTCAGAATAAAGTGAGAGGGATGGAGAATTCTCTGCACACCTCCTACTCCACCCCATGGCCTCCAGCACTGCCGCCCCTTCTGACCCCCGCTGGCCAGGTGGAAATGAGGCTCCAGGCCAACGTGAGACAGTCCCTTCCTCAGCTCCTTCCTGGGGCATGAGAAAAAGGGGAACACCCAGGATTCCTGTGGCTGCTGCAGGGAAGAAGGGAGACTGAAGCATGGATAACGGGCTGCCGCAGGTCAGGAGAGCTGGTGGGGGGCCGGGGGGAATAAGCCTGGAGACGTTAAGAAAACCAACAAGGCAGGGACCTTTTCTAGCAAGGACCTGATCAGTTATAGGGGTCTCAGACAAGCTGAGGAGAGGTAGGAGTGAAAGGAAACGTATTGTGCTGGTTGGAAACAGGCCTCACCATGGACCAGTACAGGGAAAAGAAGAGAGACATATAGAGACTGGCTTTTACTTTTTTTCTATTTGGACTATGTAGGGAAAGGGATGCTAAAAGGAGTTTTCACTTTGGGCAAGAAGCACGAAGTGTCGTTGGGTTAGTATCAGGTAAGGCCATGAGGCCGAGGCAATCGGAGCCCAGAGCAGGGCCCGCGAGGCCACTGCTGTCTGTGAACTGGGCAGCTGGGCACCGGTACCGACTCGGGATCCTTAGGAAGCCCAAGGCCAGGGAGAAATAGGCCCCGAACAGGGAGTAAGAACAAAGCACATGGAAGGGAGAGTGTGCTATCTCTCTTTCAGTCTCGCTCCAGCTCGAGTTTTCTGTTAAATTAGGGAAGATTTAGTAAAGTAGCTAGAATACACTATCTCAGCAGCAGTTTGAAAGAAAAAAAAATGTTAGTAAATGAGTGTCCTTAAGGCCGAGACTTTCATCACTTCTGTCGGGGCCGCAGCCAGTTTGTTTAGGCTTGTTCACCTAAAGCGGGGGTGACGCCCCGAGAGCTAGGCAGGCTCTGAACTGCCTTTGCGCGGCCAGTTCTGTGAGATGGTGACCGACGCCGCAGAGGCAGGAGATCTTGCCAGTGGACACCTAGAGCACCTCTCTAAGGGCTCCTTTGCCTCTAGCAACAGCTCTCAATCAAAGGGCAGGAGGGCTGGAAGGGGACACTGAGGCCCAGAGATGGGAAGACGGCACTCATCTTGTCAATAGTGGCCCTGGAACGATACCTAAGAAAGGGCTGCCTATTCTTAGCCTTGAGGATCACCTCGTACTATCTCACTTTATTCTTGTAACACCCAGAGAAAGAGAAGGAGACAGAGACCCATCAAGCCATTCTCTGAGGGCTCCACTACAGTGAGTACTAGAGGCTGGGCTGCCGCTCAGCTCAGGACTCCTGCATGCGAAGCGCTGGTGGCTCTCGCCCCACCCCCTCTCCCGCCCCCCTCCGGGTCCCGTCTGGCTCACGTCATTGCTAATGGTGGAGTCTTGGTGGATGAGGCGCTGCACGTGGCTGTCGATGCTGCTGCCCGAGGAGAACTTGGTGAGTGTGGCTGGGTGCGCCTCCCGCTCCCGCTGCCTCACCACCACCTCGCAGGCCTTCCACTCTGCCAACACCCGCTGGTACCTCGCTGCCAGCGCTGTGTCCACCTGGACTCAGACACACCATGGCCATGGGGGAGGGGTGCACCAGGCCCTCCTCTGCAGGAGCTGGGACAGCTGAAGGCTAGGCTGGGTCCCCGCGGGAAGGACAGTGTGGTGTCTCTGTGAACCCTCCCGGGACCTGTCTCTTTCCACTAAGCTTGTATGGGTCCCTTGGCCCGACTCCCCGTCCCCCTCCCCATGTGAGCTCCCCTTACCTGCTCCATCTCCTTCTTGCTCATGCCAAACTTGTAGTGGCCAAGCAGAAAGGGCCAGACGTCCTTGCGGATCTCGTGCTCCACGCCTCCGTAGTAAACCTGCCGCAGCAGCTCCAGTTCCTTGTAGTTCTGAGGGACCCAGGGAGTAGAGACTGTGCAGTCCCCGCAGTCACTCCCTGGGCGACCCGCCCCAGGGAGAGTTAGGGCTGGGAACTGACTCGGTCACCACTGAAGCCCAGGGAGACCCTGCGTTGGGCAGTCACATCCCCCTGCCCCACATTAGAGCTGGCTGGGACCTACTTCATCCCCCTCCTTCCAGCGAAGCCCAGAGCAGATTTGCCCAAGGCTGTGGGGTAGTGGGGAAGCAGAACGTACTCCCCTCCCAGGGCCATTCCCGGGGAAACGCACAGCCCCAGCTGTCCCAGATTCCACCATGGCCCTGCCACTCCAAGGCCATCAGTCTTGGCCTGTCAGCCCAACCACAACTGTGACAGCTGCGCCCAGAGCAGACTCTCTGCACCCACCGCCGCCGCCCCAGCCCGACCCAGGCCTGTCCCTGGCCCCCAGAGTGTGCACCTTTTCATCCTTCTGATACTTGCTCCACACATCCTTAGTGAGGCCCCCCGAGGCCCCTGGGGGGTGGGCGGGCGGGATGATGTTGTGATGCACCAGCGCTGACAGGTGGGTCCGCACCGTGGACAGGTGGCGGCAGTATGCCAGCCCTGGGGGTGGAGGGGTGAGCCAGGAGCCCGTGACCAGGACGCCTCCCCCTGCCCCTGCCTCCCATGGCCCCGCCTCACCCCACACTCACAGCCGTAGAAGGCCCGGGACACGATCTGCCTCTTCATGCTTTCACACAGTAGCCTGAGGGGCAACCTGTGGAATCAACCTGGCTCAGAGGGCTATGGCTCTTGCGTTGGGAGGAGGGTGAGAAGTGAGGACACTGAGGGGAGCATGTGCAGCACTCAGGGTGGTGCGGAGAGCAGGACCCATAGCCTGGCAGCGTGTCAATGGGCTCCCTGTTGCTGCTAGCACCCTGGTCAGAGCTGCTGAGGGTCCAGCCTGACCTCCAACCACACCCCTCCCCCAGGGGAGCTTGGGCAACTAACTTCACCTCATGTTAGTGAATTTTGGTTTCCTCAAGTGAAAAATGAAAAGAACCATCTCTGAGTCATCAGGTAAAAAGAAGCAATAGGTCCGATCAAGCAGCCAGCAAGAGCATCAAGTGCTGGCACACAAACCCCATTCCCATGCCATTCCTGAACATGGCCGGTCCCCACACAGCATGATGACAGGATCTGTGTCCACACTGGGAAGGGGAGCTCACAAGTACTGAGCACCTATGTGTCAGGCACAGCTCTGGGTACTTACAAGGTTATATACCTAATTTAGTCCTCACAAGAACCTTAGGAAGCAGGTGGTGTGACCCCCATTTTACAGATTAGGAAACTGAGGCTCAGAAACATAGAGACTCAGTAACTTGCTAGTCACGTGGGTAGCAGAAATGAAATTCAAACCCAGGTCTGACCAACTTGAGGCCACCCTCAAGTGACACAGGCAAGTGACACAGCCCCTAAGGACAGACTGGCACCCACACATGGATGGACACACTCACACGGAAGTGCTCTCCCTGCCCACTCACCGGTCGGGGACACAGCTGCAGTGGTTGGGAGTTGCATATGGGGAGCTACTGGAGGAGCAGGAGAAGCAGGAGGAGCCCTGGCTACACATGGGGTCTAGGTGCCACGCTGGCAGGCTGGGCCCAAAGCCCTGCATCTCGATCATGTCACCAGCATCTGAGGACAGGAAGGGGGCCATGGTCAGGGCCTGGCAGATCTCCTCCCCCCACCCCAGCCACCTTGCAGCATGCCCACCTCTGTGCCCAGAGCTGCAGCATGAGATCACCCATTGGTGGAGAACCACAGGGGTAGTGTCTGCCTGGTCCAGAACCCAGACACGGCGATGGTGCAAAGGGTAGGTGCCTGACACGTCTCAGCCTCCACCTAACCTCTCTGTTCATGATAAAATACTTGGACTAAGTTGTGCATGATAGTTGTTGTTCTCTCCATCTTGCTATTAGTGATGGAAAACACTTGCTTTTCTGGAGTCTGGCAGCGAAAGAAAGAGAAGGAACAACAAAAGCCTGAGCTCCCTGAAATGCTGCCGGCTGGCATGGCCTCTGATGATCCAGCCTGGTCCTCTTAGACAGTCTCTGAGAGACACAGGTGGGTGCCTGGACCTGGAACTGCAAACTTGGAGCAGAGTCTCCACTGATCGGAGACCTGGAGGACCCCTGGGAGTTCTAGACCTGGTAGCCAGTGCCTGAGGGTCAGGGCTCTCCATGCAGGCCAGGCACCCTGCTGCCCGCTGCTGTGGTCCTTCCTGAGTTCTCCACCCTGCCTAACCTGACTGCACTCAGTGTGGTGCCTCCTACAAACACACAGGAGAGCTGACAGGAAGGGCAAAAGTCCCAGGGCTGCCGGATGGCCACAGGGATGAGGGTTCCACCATCCAGAACAACGTCCCCAGGTGCAGCCTCAGAAGACAGCTCCTTGGACACATCTACACCAAAGGTAGATAGAGCCTTTCCGCCTGCCCAGCTGACTGGAACCAGAACACAAGATCGTTGAGAGCTTCTAAGGCCCACGTGGGGCAAGGCACTGCTCATGGGGGCTCCAGCAGGCCCAGTGAGCCACAAAGATGAAGCAAAGTGAGGGCAGGAAGTGAAAGGACTAGGAGATGGCACCAGGAGGGACGGAGGGACAGAAAAGAGTGAAGAAGAACTGGGAAAGGCAGCTGTGTGTGATGAATTTTTTCAAGCAGTATTTCTTCCTGGACCCTGGCCTGCTGAGTCTGGAGCAGACGGAGGTCTGGGTTCTGTGGGAGCCAGACTCCAGCTCTGGGGGTGCCCTGGTGGGAGGGGCTGAGCTGAGCCCTCCAGTCCCCTTAGCGGCTGCCCCATGTTGGCTGGGAATCTCTTCCCAGACCTGCGGTGGGATTTTTGTGGATCTGGCCCTTCAGCTCCACCAGGAGGCAAATTAAGGGAACATACTTGGTGCGGAGGGGCGGAGGGGCTGCGGCTCTGGGAGTGAGCAGTTGCAGGCCTTGCCGAAGACTCTGGGAAGAAGGGGAGGGGAGGCCAGATGCAGGTGGGGTGAGGCAGGAGCCCAGCTCATGCCCCTACAGCAGGCAGGAGAGAGGTCAGTCTTGAGAGGAGCTGGGGTGGGAGCAGGCCCAGCCAGGCAGGCGGCAGGCAGCAGGCGGGCAGGCAGTGGGGGGCAACAGGTGCAGAGGGCAGAGGGTGGGCACACAGGGAAACGAGCTCATGCCCAGAAAGCAGGGCTCAGCCAGGGCAAGTCTCCTGGGTCAATGCTCTTCACCTTAATTCTCCAGGGAGCTGAACCAGCCAGCATTGAATATATGTCTCTGAATTAACCCAGTGCAGATAGCTGGAGCTCTGGAGTGACTGGGAAAGGGGCAGCAGGTGGGGCGGGGGCGCTGCTGGGTCAGCTTTGACTCTGACTCTCTCCTCTGAGCTTGAGGGAAGTCTGAAGTAAAACAATCAGGGTGGGTGAACCCCACAGCCCCTAAGACTCCGAGTGAAAGGTGCCTGGCCTGGAGCAGAATTAGAGTGAACAGCATCTCTGCTCTGTGGGGAGGCAGCAGGAGAAGGGGGGAGGGGAAGGAGAGGAGAGTCTGGACACCCGCCACTTGATTCACATGCACAAGTCAAGCATGTTGCAGGACTGAAAAGCAACGGCCAGCAGGATGGACTCAACAGTGTTGTCATTATGGAATGGAGTGGGGGGGGAGCTCTCACATCATCTCCCCAACAACCTGCTGATTCTGCTGTCATGCCTCCTCCCCTTTCCCAAGTCGTAGAGTCCCAGGGGTTGCATATTGGCCTACTGGGTAGGCTGGGCCTAGTTTCCCAAGAGAACGCCGGCATAAGCCCTGAGGCCTCTGCACCCTGTGGGCCTGAAGGTTTCTCTGACCCTGAAGGCCCCAGCATGAAGGCTAATCAGGAATGGACTTCCTATCACCAAGTCTTCTAAGACAGGGGCTTGGCCAAGACAGCCCCCTTCCTCCCCCTCCCCCCTGCCATCCTGTCCCCAGCCAGTTCCTGGGGGTCAGAAGGGCCAGCCCAGGCTCTCCTGACTCACCCTTCCCACACTGTTTAAAGTCAGGCAGCCTGTATGTAGTAAGCATCAGTCCCCAGCCCAGGCTTGAAAGGAACCAGATGGCAGGCCATGTGCAGGCAATAAACATCACAAGTGAGGCTCTCCTGTGTTCCCACCCAGGCTGGCCTGCAGGTCCCACTGGAATGGCTGGAGGGAGGATAGACATGAAGGCAGGCATGTGGAGAGTAAAGGGCAGCTGGCAGGGTGTGCTCAGGGTGTGCTAGGCCACGGACTTGATTGCCCAGGGATGGGGAGACTTATTACTGGCACGGTGTTCCCCTAGACTCCAAGAGAGCTGGCCCTTCATAACCAATATCCCATGAGCACCCTGGCTTAGCCCGCACAGGTTCCCTGGCTGAAGATCACACTCCAAAAAGAGAGTGGGATTCCCTCTCCACCAGCCTAGCTCTGTGCTAAGATGGGCAATGGACAGAGTGGCTGTGAGCACTGTGCTGTGTCGTTTATAGTAAAGGGACCTCTGCAGCTATGCAATCTGAGGTCTGTGAGGGTGGGACATACCTGACTTAGATTCTAGACTTCGTACTAAAGCACCAGGCAGTGCCTGCTGGGTAAACAGAGCCCTGGGTCTCCTCCAGGATGGCCCCACCCCTCACCTGACCCCCTGGTGGCTCCTGTATGCATGTGCTGTCCAGCCTCTCCCTCTGCACAGGAGGGGCCTGGTACTTCCGTCCTATTTCCATTGAGTTAGGAGTCAGAGGCACAGGGCCCAGAGGCCAGTCTGCCCAGCCAGCAGGAGAGAAAGAAAGACACTGTGTTGGGTTTGTCCAAGAGTGGGAACAGGGCTCAGACAGCCATTCAGGGTTTCCAAGGGACAACCAGGTCATCCGGCCTTCTCACCTCGGGATCTCCTCCCTCTCCTTACAGAGCCCAGAGCCAACTGCATGTTGCTTGGTCCCCTCTTCTTACAGCACATCGTCCTACCCTCCCAGAGCTGCCTCCTGATGGAAGGGACCCACCCGGGGTGCAGGTCCCATAATGCCAACACTGCAGTTCGAGCCCCTGCGGTGGGTGGCCAGTGGGCCCAGGGGGTGGGGCGGAGGGAAGGGGAAGTTCAGGGAGAAAGGGAGGGATAAAAACCTTTCATCGGATTGGGAGCTGTGAGGTTCCGCGAGCAGATCATTGAGAGCATCGCGTGTAGTTTATCCTCCTCTTCCTCATCATCGTCCACCGAGGCCGCGCGGCTGGCCGCTAGGTGGTGGTAGTTAATAGTGACTGCTCAAAGAGAACAGCGAGAGAGCAAAGCATAAGGACCCTGGTCCTGGGGCAGGAGGGACCGGATCCGTCCTCCTGGGAAGCAGAATGGAGTCCGGGTCACCCTGAGCCTGCGGGGATGGGAGAGAGGGGATCTGAGAGTCCTTTGATTGACTGGGGAGAGTATGAAAGGAAGTGAGGGGACGGCAGCAGCTATAGAGCTCCACTTTTTGAAGAAGGCCTTCTCTAGGAAGAACAGAGAAGAGAGAACTGATGGGGAAGCCAGGGTAGTGAAAGATGGGGACCAGCTGGGACAGGCCAGCAGCTCAGGAGCTCCCAGCCCTGGCCCAGGCAGGGCGTGACTGTCGGCAGGTGGATCCTGAGCGCCTTCAGCTTGTATTATGGTCAGGCTGGGCCAAATCGGAAATGTCCCCCTTCAGACTAAAAACCCAAACTTCTCCAAGGACTTCCCAGAGCTGCCCTCGAGGAGCCTGAGTCACCCGCTGGGTTTCAGCTCCTTGGCACCTGGCTTGCCCTCCAGGGAAATGAAGTGACCAGAAACGGGAAATGCCAAGGCTTAAGAGAGGAAGTGCGGCCTGAACAACCTAAGCCGAGCCATAGGCCAAGATTAAATGCCAGGTTTGCAAACATGCTCTGGCAAATGTGTCTCCTAGTCAGGCACATTGCCGGGGGAGGGGACCCCCACATCTTTGCCCTTCAAGCCTGTTGGGGCTCCTTGTGCTGCGGCTATGTGTGTACAGTCTGGGTAATCTGTCTGTTAATACAGAGACAACTTGTTGACAACTTATTGGCACAAGTGAGGAAATTTAGGAAGCAGGTGGTCTGGCAAATGCTCCGGGCTGGCAAATTCCCTGACCTTCTTCCCAAGATCAGTGAGTCTGGTCCGGAGAAACCTGTGGGGAGCAGAGCACTCTGACCAGAAAGGGAACTCTGGGCTTGGTGGACACTTATTAGGATGCAGAGGGGTATGTCCAGGGGGACAGGACCCACAAGTGCCAAGCCACTTTCAGCTCCAGCCCCCCCAGCTGAAAGCCTCACCCTCGTCAGATGCACCCCTATTCCCACTGGGGCTCCTCTCATCAGCAGCTGGTGTGAGGAGGGCTCTGGCTCTAGTGGAACCAGTGAAAAATGTGCACCATCCAAAACGAAGCACTGATCCTGCACCCGGGCCACCGTGTGGAGGTCAGGCATCGGCCGAGGTGAAATGGAGAGTCCTCCACACTCTGTATCTAGTCTCTGCCACATTCCCGCCCCCCATCCCCCAGGGCAGGGTGTGAATGGATGACTAAGAGAATATTGTGTAGAGACACCTGGGTCAGTTGAGCCAAGAGTCTTGGGGTGACAAGGGAAGGAAAAGACAGCAGGTAGAAGAGAAGCAAATTCTCAGGGGGGATGATCTGCAGAAAAAGGTCCAATGAGAGGCTAAGTCCTGAACCCGCCTGGTCAGTGGACCTTGCCCGCTGCCCCTCCTTGGCGATGCTGTTCTCCCCCACCCGCGAAGCGTCTTTCTCTCTCCACAGAGGAAGCATGGGACACTCACTGTGCTCATGCCTGTGACCAGGGTAAATGATCCGGAACACGTAGTCTGTGGCCCAGCCTGTGCCCAATTCATCCACATCTACGGACCGCGTGCTGCCACGTTTCCGTAGCTTGGGGAACACCTTCCCCTGGGGAAGAAGAGGTGGGTGGTTAGCCTGTCCAGGGCAGAGTCCATCCCAGGGTGCCACCCAAGGCTGCTCCTAGGAACTCTGTGTGGGGAAAGGAAGGGAGGTGGGCAGAGAACTCACCTCACACATCCCTTCACCCGGAGCCTCCCAAGCCCTGCGTACCTTCCCCTGCTGAGTCCACAGTGGGGGCTCGAGCTGTCCCCGAGGCAGAAGCCCATTCTCCAGGCAGGACAGAAAAGACAGTAGGTGTCCTCCCTGCGGGAAGTGCAGCGGTGGCTTCTGGATGCCATCCTGACTCACCAGGACCAGTGTGCCACCATTCTCTGCGGGGGGGGGGGGGGGTGAACATGGGTGAGCGAAGCTGGGTCTCCAAGACCTCCCAGCCACTGCGGCAGCACAGCTGGCAATCCCTCCAGACTGGGTAGGAGGACAGCGGGGCTACAGTGTAGGGATGACCACAAGAGGACAGATATTCAACAGGCCATGCACAGCGTGTGACTGGGAGAAGGCAGTCTCTCTTCCCCCACCCCTGTGCCCAGGACAAGGAGGCTCACTTTGCTGGTGGCAGTGGATGCAGACGATCTGACTGAAGGGCACAACCAGGGCATAGTCCCAGTAAACGCTGGAAAGGAACCAAATTGGTGTCACTGTGTCGCAAGACCAGCCAACCTGCCTTCCTCATTTCTTGGCCCCAACACCCCTGAAACCACCCTGTAGACACAAAGACCATAGCCGAGAAGTGACCTCAGCCAGCCATGTCCCTCGGGGCTCCCTGCTGCCCTCATGGCACAGAGCCTGACAGCCTCAGATGCCTCGAGCTTGGCTCAGCCAAACCTTGTAATGTCCAGGACTGGCTGGATCTTAGAGAGCTTGGGAATATCTCCAGGCAGCCTCTCTGCAATTCTTGGCATCGGGGAAGGTGTGAGCCTGCCTCTTAGAGCTGCCTGGGCCTCTCCAGCCCCCTGCCTGGTAGCCAGCGCTCA
This sequence comes from Murina feae, assembly GCA_004026665.1. Taxonomy (NCBI): domain Eukaryota; kingdom Metazoa; phylum Chordata; class Mammalia; order Chiroptera; family Vespertilionidae; genus Murina; species Murina feae. The sequence continues at coordinate 43,477 of PVJC01003685.1, read as the reverse complement.
CTCCCTTCTGTGGCTCCTGCAGTGAGTCCCAAAGCCCCCACCTCTTTTCCAGCTCGGAGTCCCCCAGAGTCCCATTCATGAGCTGGTTGGGAGTCCACTTCAGAGTCAGGCTCTCTGCAGATTGGTGCAGGGAGAGGTAGCCAGGGACAGCCTCCATGTCCTCCTTCTGCAGGGAGAAGACACCAGAAGATAGAGACGATGAGGGCCTGAGAGGCTCCCAGGAATGAGAGTGGGGCTGGCCCAGCTACTCCAATCCAGGGTCCTGGAATGGGGCCGGCAGAAGCAGGGGAGGCACGAGCCACAAGCAGATGTAGATATAAACTCTTCCTGGTTGGCCTGGAGCCACTGGCTCCATCCTGTCAGCTTCCTGGATGCCAGGTATGTCCTGGGCCAGCCATACCCAAGCTGCCTGCTGGCTGCCGTTCCCATCCCCGGATGCTCTGGTTCTCAGCCAGAACAGATGCCATTTCCGGCTCCCATTCAAGACTGGGCATGAATCAGTGAATTGGGGCGGGGGAGGGGGTTCTCTCTAGTCAAGCCCCTTTAGAAAGGGATGAATGTGGCTGGAAGGTTCCTTCCGGGGGCCCTTGGAAGAGGATGAGGGCGAGCCCTAAGCTTTCCTACCGGCTGCACCAGCACGTTGTTCTTGCCATAGAGCAGCCGCGTCCTGGAGTTCTGGTGCAGGGATTCCACATACTCTCGGGCGCAGGCAGCGAGCCTGTCCTCCGACGTGCTGCCGCTCGAGTGCCGCTTCCGGATCTGCACAAAGTCCCAGCTCAGCCCCAGGCCTGGGAAATCAGCCTTGGAGGGAGGACCCTAGGTTTCCAGGCAGATCCTCTCTAGCTGACCCCAAGGTCCCCCTGCCCCTGGTTTGCTCTCAGCTACCCTCTGCTCTCTAGCCGCAAACCAGTGGTGTGCTCCTGGCATCAAGTGCCAGTGTGGGAAAAAGGCTCTTCTGGGATGGTCACTACCTTGGGGCATCTCCAAGGCCCAGCCTGTATCTTCAGGGAGCACAGTGACTAGCAGCCCCTCCCTACAGGTCCCTGGGCATAACTTGGATGCAGCGCAAGGGGTAGGGAAGGGATGCCTACTCCTAGGGCTGGGCGCTTCGCAGGGGAGTCCTGGCGATTAGGGGGACCCCGGATACGGTGCCTCTGGACCAGCTCATCAGCAGAAGGGTCAGTCCAGTAGTGATCAGCTGTCTTGAGCTTGGTATACTCCAAAGCACAGGGTCCCACTGTGGAGACAGGGACAGCCAGCTCGGATGGTGCCCCCTCAGCACCTGACCCTCAGCTCCCACTGGCCCAGTGTAGGCCACTCTGCTCTCAGGCTCACCTAGAAGAGAGGCCAAGATAGGGCCAAACACGGGGTCTGCCAGTAATGCCTCCTTCTCGTAGTACTTGCTGCCAGCGGGAGAGACAGACAGGGGGACTGCTGGGGCTCCCGGACTCATTCCAGGGCAGTCAAGCTCACCAAATAGGGACATTCCCACAGAGACCAAATGCATGTCAGTCACCAAGAAGAAATAAACCCATAAGAACTGAGCTATAGGGAGGGGGAGGGTTTAAGAGATCAACCAAAGGACGTGTATGCACACATATAAGCATAACCAATGGACACAGACAGTAGGGAGGTAAGGGCCTGTGCTCGGGGCGGGGGTGGGGGCAGGCTGGGAGAGGTCAGTGGGGGAAAAGGAGACACATGTAATACTTTCAACAATAAAGAATTTTTTTTAAAAAGAAAAGCAAAGAACAGTAAAAAAACAAACAAACAAGAACTGAGCTTTGTGAGTGTGTGGTGTAGCCCATGTTTTCGAGGTGCTACAGGGAGACGAGGCATGCTCACAGGCTATGGTGGACAGCCAGGCCTGCTGAGGCGGGGATGCTGAAGGGGGAGGGGCATTCACCTGCAGTTCTCCACCAGGTACTGCACGACCCTGTCCAGCACCTTCTCGATGAGCGCTGTGCGGACCCATATGTGTTTCAAGGCCTGCAGACTGAGGGCTGGGGCCTTCCCGCTGGCAGAGCCCTGTCTCCGCAGGGCCTCCTGGTTACCCGCCAATGGTTTCCTGCAAAGAGGGGTGGGCTCTAAGAACACAAGAGCCCAGGGCGGAGCCCCAGACGGGTGGCACTGGGAGTGCAGTTTGGTGCCACAAGATGAGAACCCAGAGGACTGACTAGGTGGAGGTGTGGAAGGCGTTGTGCCTGCGAGTGGCCAAGGCCCATCCTTAGGCTGGCTCTGGGAGGCCCTGCAAGAAATGAGCCCAGGAAGCCAACCTGGGAAGCAGCAAATACCAAACTGCAAGAGCAGAAGGGAGGGGGAAGAGGCAGGCCCCGGGCTCACCTGCCCTCTACCTGTTGCTGCAGCTCCTGTACCTTGTGGCAAATCTCCCCAGCCACTAGGCACGTCTTCCCCACCTTGGTGAACAGAGCTGCCACCTTGTCACTGCGCAGGAAGCCGGCGGCACGGCGTCTCAGCTGATGCAGGAGGCAGGCCTCCACCGCACCTAGGCCACAAAGGAAACCAGCACCTGAGCCTGGGTGAGGGGAGAAGAGAGAACACTTCCTTCCCTACACCAAGGGAGGGCAGGCTGGCCTAGGACCAGCGGGTGGGGTGTCAGTTTTAGGCAGGCCAGGAAGATACACCCACCTCCTTCCAAAATTCCCCTTCCCTGTCCATCTGCTCCTGCCCTCGGGGCCCCAGGCCAGCCTGCTCATCTCACTCACTTGGTGTGTACATGCCTCCTGTGTGCAGCATCGCCCTGGGGCTGTGAGGACCAAAGTTGCCAGTTCCAGTTGGCACGCGTAGCTCCACCCCTCCCCACTTACAGGACTGGACATGCAGGGAGCACCCAGCACACAGCCCTCCTGGAGAGCATGGATGCTGTGGTTGCTAAGAAACGGGTTCTGGAGAAGGAGCTGAAATATTGACGAAGCCATTGGAGAGATCAGATCTGACAGCAGCCCCTGAATTATTGATGAGCCCCGCAGCCAAGAGTGAGAGATTTCTATTTCCCATGCAGGGAGGGCTTCCCTGCGCTCATTCATGTTTTAGGGGGGAGTCTTCCCCTCTCCATCTGGATACTGATGACCGCAGACTCCACAGGAAGGAAAGAAGGGCTTGGTGCGGGAGTGGGGAGTTCTCCTGGCCACGAATAGAGTCTAAAAATATTAGTGTGTATATTCGGGGGAAGATGGGACTTGGCCATTACCGAGGCCAAGCTAATTGTTTTACAAGCAAGGAGGGAAAAGCCCAGAAAGAGGAAGGGGTCTGATCACAGAAACATAGAGGCCTGAGCGCCCTTCGCCTTCTGCAGGTGAGTTCAGAGGGCAGGAAGGCACAGGTGGGAGAGGCAGGGAGGCGGGCTGACGGGGTCTGAAACTGGTGGGGCCACTCATCCTATCTCCGGGAAACCTGTGTAAGTGACGTCAGCTCTGAGCCTCTGTTTTAGCATCTGTGGAATGAGGAATGCTTCTAAGGACTGGTAGGAAATGTTACACGAAATGAAGTATGTAAAATCTCTTGCACAAGGTCTTGCACGCAGAGGGCCCTTAGTCCCTGTCGGTTCCCTTGTTTGCCAAGACCCTACTCTGTAGCTCACTATCAGAACTGGACTTGGCAAGCCCAGGAGAGGACAGGATGCACTGGAGGCAGGATCACAGCCTGCCCCAGAGGTGGTTGCAGATGCTGTCCTCTCAGAGGACAGGGGAAATGAAGCCCATCATTTATTGTGACTAGTGTTGTTAGGAACCCAGACTTAGGACATAATTGCTGAAAACAGAGATTCTCACCTGATTTTTGCCTTCAGTTTAATAACTGACAGGCAGTCACTGCTGTCCTGGAAAAATGAGCTTTGTTTGGCCCTCTTGTGCTGGGGCTGTGAGGACCATAAAAAAGGTGGAGAGTCCCTAGAGTCCAGACAGCTCAGTGAGAGCACCCCAGGGGCGGGGAAAGAGGCAGGTCCCTCCCTTTCCTGAGTGTTTCCTGCTAGAGCTCTTCCCTGCTCAGGGCTAGGAGGACTTATTTCACTAGATGCAGCCTCTCCTTCACACGTGTTCCTACATCTATGTTCACATGTGCATGCAGACAGCTATAGCTACACATCTGATGTGTGTATGGGGCATGTGGTGGAATCTCCACTAAGTGTCCACATGTTCTTTTCCATAGTCCCCTTAGTCCCTGGAGGTCTCACGTGGCCCTGGGCGTACAGGGGAGAGACCCCTTTGTCCCGTCTCGTGGCCCTGGGGCTGTTGCAGCAACAAGTCCACACCTGTAAGAAGGTGGTGATATTTCCTTAGGCCCGCACTCCCCATCCAGAGCACTGAATAGGGAGAGTAGCGGCGGGTGGCACTGATCCTACAGGGAATCAAGTGCCTTAGTGATGAGACTAATGGCTGGGATAATTAGTCGTTAACCTTCCCACCTTCCCCAGGAGATAGAATGCAGCCACGCTGGGGAGTCTGGGAATGGCAGGCAGTGGCACACCCATCCTCCTTGGCCTCACCCATCTTCCTAGGCAGCCTCTGAACAGGGGCATTAAGATCTCTGGAGTAAACAAAGGCATTCCTCTGCAATCACTCCAAGTAGGAAAATAATGATAAGCCCAAACATTGTGCCCAGTCCCCCCTTCTCACCCTACAGCTCCTAATTTCCTTCTGGAACCCCAGGAAAAGCGCCCAGGCAATGTCTGGAAAAGGAGACATCCCTCTCACCCCTCCACAGAGAATCAGCTCATGCAATGAAACATGTTACTGTATGCAGCACGTAAGCAAAATAATAACATAATCGAAGGAATAATAACAACACTAATAAGTGAGAATTACTATCCTAAGAGGGTTAGGAGGTGGGCTTCTGGGGCTCCAGTGCCCCTCTGAAATTGTTCCAGCATTGTTATGGAGAGTGCTTTTATTTTGGAGGAGGATCTATGGCTTTTAGCTTCTAAAAGGGCTACTTGACCCCCAAAAGTTTAAGACCCTTGTTCTAAGATTTTTAAGCTGAGCAGAAACAGACATTCAAAACTCAGAGATGCAAAATAAAGACACACTCTCTCTCTTTTAATATACAGTGAATGCCACACTCCGAGCTGCAGTTCTAGACCCATCAGCAACAATGTCCAACTCTCCCGCTGTCCTTGCTCCCCAGAGAGAAGTCCACACAGAGGCCTGTGCCTCTTCCCCCCTCCTTGGCCCAGAGCATCAAGCAGTAAGAACTGGGTGCCTTACTCCTCTTCCTGCTCCAGATGGCCGCCATGACTCACCCCCAGGGTGGACAGCCTGGCAGGAGACACCCACCGCAGCTAAAGCACCAGTCCGCAGGGCCCATCCTCCTCTCCCTGAGCTGTCTAGGCCCTGGTCACCGAGACATAAAGGCTTTGGGAGCCCCGTGTCCAGGAACCATCTACAGCCCCTGCGGATGCACCAGAATAGGGGTGAGACAGCCCTGACATCATTCAGCTCATTTCACGTGGGAAAAACACACACTAATAAATATCAACAGTTTTCAGTCATTAGATGAAGTGGAAAGGTTTGGGCAAATTAATCAAAATAGAAACAGAGACCCGACTCAAGCAGGATCCTTTCTGTCTCTCCACCCTGGCCTTCTGAGTTATGGTGGCAGATGAGCCCAGGGTGCCCTCTCCACTTTGTCTCTGTCCCACTGACAGGAAGGCCCAAGAAACTGCAACTCTGGGCAGAAGTGGAACTAATTTTATCTTTAAAAATATTTTTACTGATGACTTTTTTTTGAGAGAGCGAGAGAAAAAGAGAAACATTGATTGGCTGCCTCCTGCATATCTCCTACCAGGATTTGAACCTGCAACCTTTAGGTGCATGGATGACATTCAACCGAGCCACACCAGCCAGGGCGAAGTGAAACTAATTTTAACCCTAGCACTTCACTATGGACAGCTTCCTTCCCCTAAGAGGTCTGGTACTATCTTCCCAGAGAAAAGCTAGGAACTGCAGGTCCAGACTAGCCCTGCGACTCTCCCTCACCAGCCTCTGATGTGTCCCTAAAGTCCATGAAGTTATAGGGTTAACAAATGCTAAATGGGTGGAGAACACAAGTACCCCTCCTACAAACCCCTTACATCCTGATTTAATCATTCCAATTTGGAATAGAGGAGACATTGGCAGGAAGGGATGGAAGGACTTGGGAAGTTCCGGAATCTTTTCATACCTTCCTGGAGGGAGGGTGGGTTGGTACCACTCCTATGCAGGCCATGCGGCACTGTCAACATTGCAAGTAACCTCTGACCCGGTAACCACCCTTCAAAGAATCTAGTCTACAGATATAACTGCCAGGTTACTTAGTTAAACAGCAAAAGGCTAAAAACTATCCATGTGTGTATGAATAAAAAACAGTCAAATAAATATGGTACATGCACAGGGGAGAATGTGATGCAACTCGGAAAAAGAATGAGGATGCTCTCTAGACACTAATAATGGTAAGGTCTCCAAGAACAAGGTGCAGAGCGGTACGACTGATTGCATGACATCTTTTTTTAAAAATATATTTTATTGATTTTTTACAGAGAGGAAGGGAGAGGGATAGAGAGTTAGAAACATCGATGAGAGAGAAACATCAATCAGCTGCCTCCTGCACACTCCCCACCAGGGTTGTGTCTGCAACCAAGGTACATGCCCTTTGAGCGGAATCAAACCTGGGACCCTTCAGTCCGCAGGCTGGCACTCTATCGGCTGAGCCAAACCGGTCAGGACTGATGGCATGACATCTTGATTATAAAAAGGGCGGGGTGAACAAGGAATACAATTGTTTTATTAGCATAAAAAATCTGTAAGGATGCTCAAGAAATAAAAGTGGTAGTGGTTACCTGTGTGTGAATTTGTAGGTGGAGGAGAAGCGGATGAATGGGGGCAGGGAAAAGAGTGAGACTTTTCACTGTATATTTTTTGTATCATTTTGCTTTTTGAACCAAGTAAAGATATCACCATCTCAAAATAATAACTATAATAATTGAGTAGGTAACCATCCAAGCCAGGTACCAGTATTCCATTATGAGATGATGCCAGCGATTCTCTCCAACCTGGAGGTGAACCCAGAAAGGCTGGGTCTGTCCACAGGCACCTCTTCCTTCATCAGCTCCCTCAGCAAACAGGGTCCCCTGACTGGCTCAGTTTCCCATCCCCGCAGTAGCATCTGGGCCCTGCTTAGGTCATCTGAGCTGGGCAGGGACCAGAGAAACAATTCAGTGGGCTGGGACAAATTTAGGTGTCTCAGCAGCCCACAGGAATGGACAAAAGCGATGGCTGCCCAGGAAGTGCAGCAGTGGTTGAGAAGGATCTTCAATCAGCTCAGGGGCCCCCATAAACAACCCTGGCTTTCACCTGCATATCTGTTTCAAGCTACACTCAGGAGCCAAGGGGCCTAGACAAGCCCAGACTCATAATAGAGCGACTTGCTGAATGACCTTCAAGGATCTAGGCCAGTTGATTGAACTAGAGGGACACAGCACCCAGAGTTAGCACAGCATCGCGTGAAGGCTGGGCCCAGGGCTCTGAGCCGGGAGGGTTCTTTCCTAATGGGAGGAGCAGGTGTTGCAAGTGTTCTCTGCTCCCCCACCTCCGCCAGCTGCTATCTGTGCAACGGAGCGGTTCAGTTGTAGTTGCCATAGAAAACCCAAGCGAGGAACGCCAGCCAGCCACAGGTGGCTGGTGGTGGTCCTGGAGTTTTGGGGGCCACTACTCTGAGCAGAATTTTCCAAAACCGAATGCCTTGGATAGTGGCATCAGGGCAGCCTTGCTGGTGAGAAAGGAAGTTAGGAACTTCCTTTAACTGCTAATGGAGGAAGTCGGTGTTTATCTGTAGGGGTGAGGTGGGAGGAGCAAAGAGCCTAGGCCAGGCAGCCTCAGTCTGTCTCCACCCCACTTCCCTGCTAGTACTTCCACCCAGGGATTTGTGTGCTGCCTCCCTCGGAGCGAGCCTTTCTGTGGTAACTAGAGTACATTTTCTCTCAGCCCACTCTGGTGATGCTGGCTGTTTGCTTCAGTTTGGGGGGGCAGCATTTAGCCTTGTTCAACACCCTAACCAAGAAAGCACTGCCCCAATATTCCAAAACCAAGTAGGTGAAGGAAATGAAATTCATACCACACATACCCATCTTCCCAGGGAACCAGGCCAGTGCTGGCCTCACGCAGGTTGGCAAGGGACAAACTGTCTCCCAGAATGCACTGTTTGGTGACCTGAGGTCTTCTCCATGAGGGCCAACTCCGCCTCAATGCCCCACACCTCCAGGCTCCACCCCGAGGCAGACTCACCAGTAAGACTCATCCCTGGGCAGCACGCACAGGCTTTGGATCAACACAGATAGGGGTTCAAACCCTTTCCTTACTAGCTATTTGACTAGCTATTTGACTTTGTGTAAATCACTAAATCTCTCTGAGCTTCAGCTACAATTGGGAGAAAGAACAGGTCCCATCAAGAGTGACCAAAAGGGCCCTAGCTGGTTTGGCTCAGTGGATAGAGCGTCGGCCTAGGGACTCAAGGGTCCCAGGCTCAATTCAGGTCCTGGGCATGTATCTTGGTTGCGGGCACAGCCCCAGTGGGGGTGTGTGCAAGAGGCAGCTGATCGATGTTTCTAACTCTCTATCCCTCTTCCTTCCTTTCTGTAAAAAATCAATAAAATATATTTAAAACAAACAAACAAAAAAACACCACCACCACCACCATCACCATCACCTCCCTTGGCCCGATATCCCCATTCAGGTATTGAAGCATTCAGCTGCTCCCCTTTATGTAAAATTTCTCAGGGAAGTTTTCTATACTCGCTATCTCTATCTCTTCCTTCTCCCATCCTCTCATCATCCCTGTTTTTTTATTTCATTATGGAAGATTCCAAACATATACAAACAAGGACAATGTAGCAAACCCTCTGTATCCACCACTCTGACTCAAGCAATGATCAAGCTGTGACCAGCCGTGTTTCAGTTACACCGATTCTGACCACTTTTCGTTTCCCCCCCGATTACTTTGAAGTAAATTTTAGACATCATATACTTTTATCTATAACTATTTCAGTACATATCTCTAAAAGATGGCTGTCTAAAAACATGTGCATAATACTTATTAAAGTTACTGATTGAGTTCCTTGGATTTCAGTTTCTCTTGACTGTCCAGATGCTTTAAACTCCCAGAAACACAGATTGCCAGATAGAATCCTGGAGAAAGTTATTGAGTACCTACTGCATACCTGGCTCTATGCAGTGTACTTTACCTACATCATTCCTTTAATCCTCCCATCAGCCCTCTGGGGTAGGCTCAGAATGCTGAAAACTCACGCACACACACACTTAGTGACCAGGTCAGGATGTGAATCCAGGTCTGCTGGACTCCAAAGTCTCAGATTCAGACCATCACCAAGTGCCCTCGGCCATGGCCCGAAACAGGTGAGGGGAGCCAATTCCTCAAAGGGCCTTCTTTCCTACTCATTCATTTCTGGAGGGGGAACAAAAGCCAGATATCCCAAGAATGAGCCGGTCCTTCAATGCAGGCAGGGAGAAGAGAGAAGGAATCCCTTCCACTGAAAAGAGGCACACTAAGCACTGCCTGGAGTCTGAATCTCAGAATGCGCTGAAATATCTCTGGCTGCAGTATCCCAGGTGGAGAGCAATCCCCCGGCAGCACCTGCTTCTCTCCCAGCTCATTAGCATTTCCTTGTCATTCCCCAGAGGAGCTCACTGCAGCCTGCAGCCGACCTTCCCGGCTAATGACAGCTGCTTAGCAACAGGGAGCTGGTTAATAAAACCCTGATATTGTTCCCAGCTCCACAGACTCCACCCCTGTCTCCCATTACAGCTCATCCTCAGCCTGAAGCAACCCCCAGGCTGACAGATCTTTGATCAGCACAAGGGGGGCCAGGAACCTCGAGACTGAGGGGCAGGGCTGCCCAGGTCTAGCCTGGGCCTTGCCCTCCATGCCTCCTGAGGAGAGGAGACATGGGTCTGAGAACCCATGGTGCCAGGCCAGGAACTTCTCCCAGAGGTTACAATCCAACCTCAGTGCCCAATCAGAATTTAAAAAAAAAAAAAAAAAGATAAACAGAAGTATAGGCACACCTCGTTTTATTGCACTTTGCTTTATTATGCTTCACAGATGCTGCATTTTTTTTACAAAATGAAGGCAAGGCCCCCCACCAGCAAAAAGGTTATGACCTGCTTTATTGTGCATGGTCTGAAACAGAGCCCACAATATCTTTGAGGTATTGTGGAGGCAGACACAACCCAGACCTGCAAGCGGGGAGGGCAGGTCCAGAGAAAACACCAGTCCTCATGGGCTGATGCCTAAATTGAGTATGCCCTCTTTAAGCACATCCATTATCATTGCAAATGCAAAGTTCAAAGGTGAAACTTGGGTCAATTTGCTGCTTAGCCCTGACCTTGAGGGGCCCACAAGAAGCTTGACTTCTGGGGGAAGGAGTGGCAGAAGGGGTTCCATAAGTCACTGAGAAAACGAGAAGCATTATTTTGAATCAACAGTACGTCCGATATTAAAGTTTCAAAGGCCATATTATGAAACAAAATGCGAAACTGACATGACTTGACAAACCATTCAGTGGTAGGTTTGTGCCTACCCTCCAAGCCACAGTCTTCACAGGGGATGTGGGGGGGGGGGCGCGGAGTAGTCACACAGGGCCTGACCCCTCAGATAGGCTGCCTCAGAGCAGCACTGCAGCCACACACTCTGTGGTCAGAGAACAGCATACAGAGAACTCTTCCTACGGGTTGTAACTGCCGGGGCCTGACCAGTTTCTGGACAGGCAGGTTTAGAAACAACCACAGCCAACATACAACAAGTGCATATTTCTAGCCAGTCCTGGGAGTCTCACTGCTCCCCATGGGTAGAAGGAACCGGGGTCTGGTGCAGCTGTCCTGAGTTTGCCCAGGGCCAGGTTGAGCTTGTTTTATTTTGAGAGTATGTTTATGAAAGCTGGGGACAGCGAGACAAGGAAGGGCTTAGTTCTGAAGAAGCAGCAGGAGAGCCCAGGCTGGGCTGCTTTGGCTCACTGAGAAGTCAGAGAAAAGGGCCCTTGGAGACAGGTTCAGGGGGTTAGCCTGGGACGAGCTGCCATTGCCCATTGCTCCCCTGGTTGCAAGTCTTGTGGGGAGCCTTAAAGTTTAGGAGGTGCGTGCCTGTGCGGGAGGAGAAGGGGGAAAGGAAAGGCATGGGCATGCAGCGCCCAGGGCCAGGTCTTGACTCAAGGATTCTTCAGTTCCATTTCTAAGGCTCTCCGGGAAGGTTCTGTTTCCAGTTCAAATGTCTCTGTTCTAAGGAAGCTCAGAGTAGCTCATCTTACCCAGGCCTTGCCCTCCTCTGCCAAGAACAGAGGGGCCCAGGGCCCCATCACTCCCCAAGCTCTAGTTGTGAGCACTCTGCAAGGTCCACAGAGAAGTTCCTGGCCTGGCACCATAGGTGCTCAGACTCACAATTGTCTCCTCTCCTCAGGACGCATTGGGGGCAGGGCTGCCCAGTGTCCAGGTTCCTGGCCCTCCCTGCGCAGATATAAGTCTGCACAGCCTTCACTCTGCTCCCAATCTCTCAGCACCTTCTCTGCACCCCCATTTCTCCCAGAACAAAGCTGACTTCTCGATGTGGCTAGATCAGCAAGACCCCAGTAAAAGGCTGAATCTGCTTCAGACTGAAAATGCATTCCTGAGCATTTTTCCAGGGGATGAAGGAAACTGGCATATCAGAATCTCCAAAAAGCCACATGGGTGGAGTTTTCCCTCAACATGTATCTACTCTTCCCTCTGCCTGCCCCCCAAGAATCCCTGATTATGATTCCACTGTGTGACGTATGCAAATGGCTTGCAGGCAGGAAAAAAAAAAGTTGATAATCACTGCTTTCAACCAACCTAGTGGAGCCCAGGTTGAGACTCATCTCACTGAACACACCAACTTTGACACAGTGTGAGGATTCCTTTTTCAGCGGCTCTCAGGTGCCCCAGCTTGACTGAGCTTAATATTGTTGGCAGCCCCTCCTGCTACTGTTCCCCTCCGTGACTGTGCACTAAGCCCAAGGCAGAGGCAGAAAGCTGGCAGAGGCTTGCAGATGCCTTCTGTGTGGCCCACACAATTTTTTTACAAAGGAGTATTAGTTATCAGCATTTAAAAATTGGGAAATTTCATATAAAATTCCAGATTTTTAGATTCTCTTAAAGTCAAATAAACCATGCCACACCCAGGCTGGCATTCCTGCAGGAGCTGGGTGGTGCTGCCTTCTTCAAACAGGGCAAGCAGCCCTAATCCATTTGGCTCAGTGGATAGAGCGTCGGCCTGCAGACTGAAAGGTCTCAGGTTCGATTCCGGTCAAGGGCGTGTACCTTGGTTGCAGGCACATCCCCAGTGGGGAGTGTGCAGGAGGCAGCTGATCGATGTTTCTCTTTCATCGATGTTTCTAACTCTCAATCCCTCTCCCTTCCTCTCTGTAAAAAAATCAATAAAATATATTTTTTAAAAATAAAAATAAAAAAACAAAACAGGGCAAGCACTGTCCAGTTCAGTCCAGCCCAGCTCCCACCATGGCAGTTGCTTTGTACCTGGCCAGCTTCCTGGGTTGATCTTTCTCATCCCACCCTGTAGGTTTGCACTCCTGGATCTAAGGCACCTTTTTCGACCCGGCAGAACAGGGTTCCTTTTGCTCCTGGGCTGACTTTAGACCCCTGGAGACTTGGGTCTATCTCATAAAGCTTTTTTTCTATTTTAGCAACTGAAACTTGTTGAAAGAAGAACCATTCTTTTTGAGGGTGATACCCTACCTGCTGGAGAGCCCTGGGCTTCCAGGCAGGAGAAAAAAAGCGAAAGCCTTACTGAGTTAGACTGACTGGGGGGGAGCCGACGGTTTCTTTTCACCCTAATTGCCCTAATGTGGGATGCCCATAGCTTTTCTCCTTGCTTCTTGCCCCCCCCCCCCGTGTGTGGCGCCCATGCACAAGCTGTTTGTACTAATCTTTGTTTTTTTGTGTTTGATGTGGGTGCTCTAGACAAAGCCTGCTACTAAACCATGCAAAACGGGGCTGCCAGCAGAGCCCTCTGGTGACAGTGACAGACAGTGGCTGACGTCAGGGGAGCACAGCACAAGCAGAAAGGAGTAGAGCTCTAATGTTCTTCAAAGCCACTTATTACAAGACTAGCATGCCTTCCTCCTGGCAAAGGTTCTACCCAAGAAAAGGTGAGATCAGACGGCTCCCTGGAAACCTGGGAATCATTACATCATCTCGGAGAACTGGGAAACGTGCCCAAAGGGGAGATGGTGGGAACTCCGATCCTACAAACCCAGCTTCAGCCTCAGCATCCAAAGGGGAAGGAAAGACAGGCATTGTCTGAGCTCTCGCAACGCTAGGAACCTTCGTTCCCACGCATCATCTCAGTCCCACAAAAACTCCCTGAGCTGGGAACCACCATCCTATTTTTAGAGGAGCAAACTGAGGGGGACAGATGTTAAGACACTTGACCAAGATGACTTAGAAGCAAGCAGAGCATCAGGATTTGTGTGAATCCTCAGCCTGCCACTCAGGCTCTGCTCAGCGGCTGCCTCTGCCCGATCAGCCTCCCACATCTCTCTGCTTTATTTTTCTTCATAGCTATTATCATACCTGTTACTGCATGATGTACTAATGTGTGTATTTACTTCCTGTCTCCCCACAGAATGTAAGCCTCTGTGGCAGCGACTACCCATCTTGTTGCTCCTGTTTCCCTACCTAGAGAGCAGCATCTGGCATCTGGTGGACCTTTGTCTTTATTGCTGGACTGATGGGAAGGACAGCTCTTCCTGCCTCACCTCCCTTATCTGCTCCTTTCCTTCCCCTCAAGAATTCACAACTCTCTTCCACAAACCTCTAACACCAATCTCAGAGGCCAAGTTAAAAAAAAAACAACATAGAAAAGGCCAATGGCTCGGTGTTCCTTCGGAAAGGGAGTTGGAAGGAAGGTTAAATCCCTGGAAATCCAAGAAAACTCTGCTGTGTGTAGAGACAGGCTTCCTCCTACAAAGGCAAAAGTGTTCATGTTGAGGAGGAAGTGATGGCTTACTGCAGACTTCCTTTTAGAGCAGGAGAAAGTCTGCAATAAGCCATCACAGAGAGCTCCGGCTATCCCTCCTGTCCTACACCCAATCAAGTACTTGGAGATTTGGGGTGCTGAAGCAACACAGGTGGGACTAATTAGAAAGTAGATATGGCACAGAAAGCATCCAAAAAGTACAAATGCATCCCCAAAGTTAATCAATGTAAGGACAGACCACAGCAGTGGTCCCCAAACCCAAATTATCTAGGACAACGGCTCTTGATGTGTGTGGTCCTTGGACCAGCAGCATCAGCATCATCTGTGAATTTGTCAGAAACGCAAATTCTCAGGCCCATCCAGACCTACCAGAATCAGAAACCCCAATGTTGGGGCCCAGGAATCTGGGTGTTTTTAAAAACCATACTTTTATTGATTTCAGAGAGGAAGGGAGAGGGAGAGAGAGAGACAAACATCAATCTGCCTCCTGAACACCCATCCACTGGGGATGGGGCCCGCGTGTACCCTTGGCCGGAATCGAACCTGCAACCCTTCAGTCCTCAGGCCAATACTCTATCCACAGAGCCAAACCAGTCTTTTAGGTCACTGACGGGTACTAAAGTTTGAATACCACTGTCTTAGGGGACTAAACAAGTATAGATCTCTGGGTCCTGAAGATCCTGATTTAGTAGGTCTGGCATGGGGCCCAAGGAGGTTGTAAGAGCTTCTGAGTGGATTCCGACTTGCACCCAGATTTGAAAACTATGAAACCTGGGGTCTCCTCTTTACCTGACCACAGGACAGTGCCTTCAGTTTTAGACCCATCTCCCACTATCTCCCAGTCACTCACTTACCACACAGAGCAATGATGTGGCTGCTATCTTCATGCACAAACTTCCTGGTGACAGCCTCCTCCATGATTTGCTTCACCTGTGGATAAATGGGCCGTACAGTCCTTTATTTTCTGATCAAAGGCCTGTGGGCAAGTACATAGCTGGGCTCTGCCCTCCTGTCTGGGTTCAGACACTTGCAGGGTAGATGACAGGATGGGAAGGGTGGGAAAGCCAACTTTCTTCAGCACAGACAGCTCCAAGCATTTTGGAAAGGCAATCAGAAAAAGAGACACCATAAACCCACCAACCAATCAGTGCAGATGTTCTAGCCCAGGAGGAAGAACCCTGCTGTGAGAAACAGGGATAGGATGCTGTTTGCTCATCGGTACTTAGCCGGAGAAGGGCTTCTGGGCACACGCACTGTCCTTTAGGGACAAACTGTCTCAGTACAGGCTGCAGATAAACAATCTGCCCCTCCTTTTCTCTGAGGTTAGGGATAGGTACATACAGGCCTTAGGGACACTCTCTCCACATGCTCACAAGCCCAGCCCCCTTTCTGTCTAGGGAAAATCCTGATGTTTAAATTCCTCCTCAGATGTAAAGCTTCCAAATACTCTGAAAATGGTCACACCTTTAAGAAAATACTTTAAAAATCCCACAACTCAGTTTACTAACACGTACTATAGTAGGTGTACTAGTATATCACAACTACACATCTCGACGAATTTTCACAAACTGAACACACCTATGAAAGCAGCATCCAGATCTAAAAACAGAGCATTTGACCTGCACCCTCATCCATTCTACCAAGTTTTCTTCTAGTCACTACTTCCTTCAAGGGTACCCACTATTCTGACTTCTAATATCATCGGGCAATTTTGTGGGTTTTTGTACTTTTACTAGATGGAATCACTCAGCATATAGTGTTTTGTGACTGTTTCTTTTGCTCCCCAGTGTGATTGTGAGATTTGTTCATGTTGTGTGTAGTTGTGGGTTGTTCTTTTTCCATTGTGTGAACACACTACAGTTGAGAGGCATTTAGGTAGTTTCCAGTTTGGGGCTGTTATGAACATTCTGGACGTGTCTTTGGATTTATATTTTTAGGCAAGGAATTTCTGATGCCTGTTTTCTGATTTACTAGATTTTTGCCCAATTGTTTCCAAAGTGGTTGTAACATGCCTTAGCTGGTTTGGTTCAGTGGAGAGAGTGTTGGCCTTCAGAGTGAAGAGTCCATTCCGGTCAGGGCACATGCCCACATTGCGGGGGAACCTGCTGGCCAGGAGGCAGATACTAATCCTGGAGATTAAAGGAATAGATTACCTCAACCCTCCTGTACAGTGTCCCAGGTAAAGTAAACTCTTGGCAGAGCTGGCTTCTGCCATTCTTTTGGGACCAGGCATGAAGTGTCCTGATGCTGCCCTGGCTCCCAAGTCCCTCACCTAGAACTGTACAGTTAGAAGGTGCTAGAGCTTCCAAAGCCTGGGGGGTAGGGAGGAAGGAGACGGGGACTCCTGGCTTGAATTTGCTCATGGTTAGCAACTAGGTAAAGGAGTTCAGATCAATCCTGCACTATCATTTTTTTTAACTGAAAATGTTTTAAAATTGATTTGAGAGAGAGAAACAACAACTTATTAATCTATTTATTTCTGTATTCATTGATTGATTCTTATATTGCGCTCTATACTCTTTTTAAAAAAAGTTTCCTAGATGATTTACAAGGCTGCTTGCATTAAACAGAGCATAATGTCACAGCTCAGAAACCTACAGGCATCTGACGCAGGCTGGCAGGGCAGAGTTTTAGGAGGATCTACAGGTGCCCCTAGAATTTGGATACCAGAGGTTCATTGTGAAAGGCCAGCCTTGCCTACAACTATCCTCAATGTCTCTACTGGTAGGAGAAGAAAGGATATGTTTCTCTCAAAATTGAGTACTGAAACAGTAAGGGAACTAAGTTCAAAGCAGGCCAACCTTTGTCAGGAAATACAACATAGCTGTGACATATTCTAGACATTTCTCACATTTGTTTAGCAATCATTCTTGGAGTTTGTAGACAGCCTTCCAAATACTGAGAAAAGAATCATTGTCTCCTCAAAAATCTTTCCTTGCCCTAACTGGTTTGGCTCAGTGGATAAAGCGTTGGCCTATGGACTGAAAGGTCTCAAGTTCGATTCCGGACGAGGGCATATACCTTGGTTGCGGGCACATCCCCAGTAGGAAGTGTACAGGAGGCAGCTGATCGATGTTTCTCTCTCACCGATGTTTCTAGCTCTCTATCCCTCTCCCTTCCTCTCTATCAAAAAAATCAATAAAATATATATATTTTTAAAAATCTTTCCTATCATCCCTGACTAACCCCAAATGCAAATCACACCCACAATCCTAGCTCCTCTGTCCACAGTTTGGGCATGCCTCGTTTTGGTTCTTGCTTATACTGTTCATATCCGTCTCTCTCACTAGACTGCTTGTTTCCTGAGGATAATCACTGAGATCTGAGATTTCTCTTTTCCTTGGGAGAACAGAGTTGGGGCTTAAGTGCTGATCTGATATACTCCTGGCCTAAAAAAACCTCTTTCTTGGCCACTTCACAGCAAGGGCACAATGGAGCTTCGCACACACAGCTGGAAAGGTGATGGCTTCAACTCCTTCTTTGCCAATTAGAGGGAAAGGGACAAAAATGGTAGGGCACAAGAGTCAGGCCAGATAATGCAGGAGAACCGGCGAGAGCCTTCCAGGATTTTATGAGAACCGAGCTCTTCTCCAATCCTGAAACTCTGGGGGGGTAAAGAAACCAACACGGTAACTTTCATAGGTGAGGTAGATATTGTTATCTCTGTTTTAGAGATGAAGAAATTAATATTCAGAGAGGTGAAGTAACTTATTCAAGATCACACCGAGATAGGTCCAGACTATTTCAAAATATATGCATTCCCACCAGACCTTGCAGTCTTCAAGATCAGTAGATGTAGTTACCAATCATTAGGTGCCTACTGTGTGCCCTGGATACAGAGGAATGGGCAAAACAGTCTTCCTGCCCCCGGGGAACGTGCACATCTGGCAGACAGAGGTAGGTCAGAGTTGTTCATGGCTCCAGAGGCCTAATCTATTTTAATCCATTCTGCGGGTTTGAGCTCTCCAGCTCTCATATGGGGGTGAGTCATTCATATGGGCACACCTCCCCCCCAAACCGAAATTGAAATAGGCTTTAGGGCAGGGTCAAGGTAAAAGACGTTAGTAACGGATTCTTTTTCTGACACGGGACTGGGGGCTCTTTACAAGGGGGAACAAATCTGAGTCTTAAAAACCATTCTCAAACTCGCCCTCCCACCCATTTCTCTGGGTAAGGAGGTGGGCAAGGATTGAGAAGCAGTGAGGTGTGAGGCGAACCCTCCCGCAGCTGCCACTCAGTTCCCAAAGGGTACCAGAGTGGGGTACAGGGCAAACAGGAGCTAAGTCCCCAAATCACCCAGTCAGCCTCACTAGGAGGCCAGCGCGGAGTCCCGCCCCCTCCCCAGTCCGCACTGGCAATGCATGGGCAGCTTCAGTTTTCCAGAAATCGCCGCCACCCCTCCCCCGACCTCGGTCTCCCGGCGCAGCTGCCGTCACAGGGCGGGGAGCTGCAGGATCGCCGAGCAAACAAGCCCGGGAGCACCGTCCTGGCCCCTCGGGCCAAGGGGCGCTGACCCCAGATCCGGGAGGGGAGTGGGCGCCGCAGCCAGTCCAGGACCCCGCCCCCGCCCGGGGCCTGCGGGCGCCCGCGCGCGACGGTGGGCGCGGACCCTTCCCGGGGTTCCTCCGGCAGGGACGCGAGCCCCCGGGGGTCCTTGCCCCGACTTTACCTCCTTCTTCACGTTCCACAGCAGTTTCTCTTTGAGTGCGTCTTCCGCGCTGCCCATGGCGCTGCGGATGGCGGAGAGGCAGCGTCGAGCGCTCCCCCAAGCCCCCCTCGCCGCCTCCGCGCCTCTCGGCTCAGCGCCCCACGCGCAAAGCGGAGCCCCCGTCCGCTGCGCTCCCCGCCCGCCGCCGCCGCCGCAGCCACTGCCCGGTGCTCGGCTCCGCAGCCATCTTCTGAGCCCCGCACAGACGTCAGGCAGCTGGCCCGGCCCCTTCCCACAGCCGGGGCGGGAGAGGGGGGGCGGGTGCGCTCGGAGACCGGGGGCGGCCGGCCTGGGAGCGCGCCACGCCGGCCGCTGTCATGGCAACGCGCCGGCTTCAGTCCCCAGGGCGGGAACCCGCATTGTGAGCACCTGCAGCCAGGTCCGCACAGCGACCCCGGAGGCGAGGCGCGTGCGGAGCCCTGCGGCTGGAGAGAAAGTTGCTCGCGCGGCAACTGGCCTCAATCCGGCTGGGCGCACTCCCTGATTTCTACCGGCTCGTTTTCCCGACGGGAACTTCCGGGAGCCCCCTGCGCCTCGAGTCTGGCCACGGAAAAGGAAGCGGTGGTCCCCTGGCTGAAAGGCGAGAATTCCACCATTGCTCTGCACGCCCTGCTCTCACTTGCAAAGCTTGTGGGTAGGAGTGGTAGTGCAGGAGACCGGAGCTTAGAGAGGCCGACCGGGAGCCGTAGGGGTCGTCGCGCGCCAGTCCGGCACTTGTTGCAGCGAGGTGGGAGGTTGGGGGCGCGGATTGGGGGAACCGGGACCCGTGGGAACTGTACGGAGCCCGTGGAAATTAAAGAAGCGCGTTCCACGCCATTGGCCTTCAGCAGCACCACCAGGGAAATGAGGGTCGTAAACGTTGCTCAGAGTGACACGGCGCACAGGCTGCTGCCGAGTGAGGAGCGGCGTGTGAAAAACTGGGTGAGCGGAGGGGCTCTGCCCTCTTCCGCACGGATGCAGAAGCTTCCATTCAACATCTTCCTAAGCGATGCAACCTGATAGGGCAACACTGGATACAAGGAGAGCAAAATAGGGCAACACTGGATACAAGGAGAGCAAAACAGCCCTCTGGAAGTAAAAGCGCAACTTCGCGTCTACCTTCGGCGCTTCCAAGCCCCCAAAGGCCGACGGCCGCGTGGGAAAAGTTTACCCAGCGGTTTGTGAAGACGCGGGAGCGGCGGCATAGACCCTCGCGAGAGGACGCGGGGAGCCCCGCCCCGCCCCGCCCCGCCACAGGGAGGACACGCCCCTAAGGGAGGGACCGGAAGCACTCGTTCCGGGCCGGAAGTAGTGCTGATTCGGTGCACGTGAGCGGTAGCATGGCCGCCCACCGCTCAGGTCCGCTCAAGCAACAGAATAAAGCTCATAAAGGCGGACGGCACCGGGGTCGGGGGTCCGCACAGCGGGACGGCAAGGGTGAGGATGTAGGGGTGGAGGGAGAAGGGCTTAGTCGATTCAACTGCTTTTCTCCAGGCCCAGTCTCAACTCCTACCTCCGGCCTGGACCCAGCGTAAATGCTCTAAAGTGGGCGAGAAGAGGTCCCCTGTCTTGACCTTATTCTGGTCCCGTTTACGATCTCCCTCCAGGCCGTCTAGCACCGAAAAGCCTAAGCAAGAAGGTGAGAAAGGAGCTCAGCAGAGTAGACCAGAGGCATCGCGCCAGCCAGCTTCGGAAGCAGAAGAAAGAGGCGGTGAGAGGAGTGGGGATTGGGGATGGTGTGGCTTCGCAGTCGTTCTCGGCGAGTAATGCCTCCCAACTAGAAATAGGACCTGGGGAGGCCGGAGATGGTGAATAACCCTGGAGCACATGTTAGTTGTGCAGGTCTAGCTAGATTCATGAGAGGGCGTCCTTTGCTTTGGTCTGAGCTCCTGCCCACCCCCCAGGATAAACATGTGGCTTTTTACAAGAGAAATGAAGGGGGTAGGGTTTCCCTACGTTAGAAAGGCAATAGTGGAAGGAAGTGCTGAGACACAGATATTCTCTGGTCCTTTCTATTTTCAGGTTCTGGCAGAGAAGAGACAGCTGGGCAGTAAAGATGGCCCTCCTCATCAGGTACTGGTGGTGCCCCTGCACGACAGGATTCCCCTGCCAGAGGTCTTTCGGCTCCTTCAGGACAGGGACACTGGAACAGTACACTTGAATGGATGGGGAAGCACCCACAGCTTTATGCTGTTATGCCCTGGCTTGAAACATCGGTGGTTTTTCACATCCGCAAGGCCAGGTTAGAGTGTACAATGTTTTCTATCACTATGTATGAGTAGTGATCATGTTTTTTTAGTATTGTGTGCTGATGCCAACCACCTCTTCCTACTGACTTTGTCTTCTATCTCCAGGAGATCTGCACACTGTGCTAGACTTGGCCAAAGTGGCTGATAGCATCCTGTTCCTCCTTGATCCACTAGAAGGCTGGGACAGCACCGGGGATTACTGCCTTTCCTGCCTCTTTGCTCAGGGCCTTCCCACCTATAGTAAGTGATAAGGAAATATGGGAGGCCATGAAGGAAGTGAATTAGCACTTAGTGTGCACCTATAACTTGCATCAATGTGCCTTAAAAATTTTTTTTCAATTACGGTTTACATTCAATATTTTGTATGAGGTGCCTTTTTAAAAAAAAAAAATACTTTATTGATTTTTTACAGAAAGGAAGAGAGAGGGATAGAGAATTAGAAACATCGATCAGCTGCCTCCTGCACACTCCCTACTGGGGATGTGTCTGCAACTAAGGTACATGCCCTTGACCAGAATCGAACCCAGGACCCTTTAGTCTGCAGGCCGACGCTCTATCCATTGAGCCAGACCGGTTAGGGCTGCCTTTTTATTTTTGGACTGCCCTTTGCCCAGAGGAAGAAGAATATAACGTTTGTTTTTACTCTGTAATTTCTTTAAGGTAGCTGAGTGTTGAGGTTTCCCAGTGATCTCTATGCTCACAACTGTTAGCTTTTTTGTGAATTTTCTTGGGGAACATTCATGTAGTGAAGCAAGAAGTCATGAAGCCCTTTTCTCTTTTGCTCCTAGCACTAGCTGTCCAGGGGATTTCTGGTCTCCCACCGAAGAAACAAATAGATGCCAGAAAGAAGCTAAGTAAAGTAGTGGAGAAGCGCTTTCCTGATGACAAGCTCCTTTTGTTAGACACGCAACAGGAGGCAGGGATGCTGCTCAGGCAGTTGGCTAACCAGAAGCAGCGGCATCTTGCCTTTCGAGATCGGCGGGCCTATCTCTTTGCTCATGATGCTGACTTTGTGCCTAATGAAGAGAATAATCTGGTGGGGACCTTGAAAATTTCAGGCTACGTTCGTGGACAGACTATGAATGTAAATAGCTTGCTGCACATCATTGGACATGGTGACTTCCAGATGAAACAGATAGATGCTCCTATGGATCCTTTTCCTTTAAACCCTAGAGTGATCAAATCCCAAAAGGAAGCAGGCATGGCGATGGAGGTAAGATTGATGTTCTTAAAGGATATGTATTGTTGCTTCATGGGTAAGCTGGTGTATGATGGAAACTAACTTCAGAGAAGGTAGTCTGCATGCCCAGGCGACTACCCTAGTCCCTGGGGGTGACTGTTGGAAGTAAGGCACTGGTCAATTACAGATATGTTGGTATGTTACATATTTATCCAGCGCTCTGTAGGTGCCTTACACAGCAGTTGCCTCTGGGTTTATAGGAGACACAAGATATAGTCTCTTTGCTCAGACAGTTAGATCAGGAAAAACAAATGGCAAACCCTTGTGAAATAAAGATTGGGGCAGTGCGAGTTAAGGAAGTAGACTAATAAGCTTCACAGAGATATCAGACATCAGCTAGGTGTTGAGTAGGGTGAATGTGATTTACAAGTTTTAGAGAGATGAAAGAATATCCTAGAATATAGAGACAACATGAACCTAGCATAATGGTGGATCAAAGGGTTTCTTTGAACTCTGAAGAAATCAGCTTGATTGGGAATAAAGTATGTAGTAAAAAGATAGTGGAGCCAGATTCTGAAAAGCCTCCAGTCAGGCAGAGGTATAGACTTAAAATGCTAGGAAACAGAACCATTTGAAAACACTTGACACATTTTGGCTTTCTCTTTCAATTTATTTCATTCATCTTCTACGTGAGGACTGTGTTATTTTTTCATCTTTCTGGTTACTATGTTAGATTTAGTATATTTTTCGTTAATATTTGACTGACTGTTACCTGTTTTTGGTTTTTAGATTTGTGCTACAGATGCTGTAACTGACATGGAGGAAGACCTTAAAGTCCTAATGAAGGCAGATCCTGATAGACAAGAATCTTTGCAAACAGAGGTTATACCTGATCCAATGGAGGGGGAGCAAACCTGGCCCACTGAGGAGGAACTGCGTGAGGCAAATGGTTGGTAATGGCAAGTTGGTTTGTAATCCATCTGGCCTGGAATTGTGGATTTTGTCTAGCTACTCGCAGTCAAGACCCATAAGGTAGAGTGGGATGAGGATTAATGTCTCTTCTTGTCCCCCAAATGCTTTCTGTTTGCTTAAGCAAACGTTGGACACAGCTTTACCTTATTTCTCAAAATCACTTGTTACTGTTTTCTAATGAAAACAACTTTGGATTCGTTGCAAGGTTTATTTAGTTAAGTGTTGCTAATTTTGAGGCAGTTGAATTAAATTTGGAAGTAGTAGTCCGTTTTGCTTATTGTGTCTGCTAGAGTTTTTGGTGTTGGCAGCAATATCTGGTGTCTTTCCTAGGTGAGAATACCCAAAGTGATAGGGAAAAGGAGGTATATAATTTACTTAATTCATTTGGGCTTTTACAGACTTTTTGAAGGAAAGTTCCAAGGTGGTAAAGAAGGTTCCTAAAGGAACATCCAGCTACCAAGCTGAATGGATTTTGGATGAGGATGGCGAAAGTGGTGGGGAAGATGATGAATATGATGATGTAGAACATGAGGATTTTATGGAAGAGGAATCTCAGGTAAGAAAATAGTCCCTGCCCTAACTGGTTTGGCTCAGTGGATAATGCGTTGGCCTGTGGACTGGGGTCCCAGGTTTGATTCCGGCCAAGGGCATGTACCTTGGTTGTGGGCACATCCCCAGTACAGGAGGCAGCTAATTGATGTTTCTCTCTAATTGATGTTTCTAACTCTCTATCCCACTCCCTTCCTCTCTGTAAAAAATCAATAAAAATATATTTAAAACAAAAAAAGAAAAGAAAATAGTCCCTTAGTACACTTCTGTATACAGCCCCAACTGCAAGGCAAAGTGCAATCCTGACCTTAAGATATGTGTTGTCAGTTTTTTAAATTTTTATTAATTTTTAGAAAGGGGGAGAGAAAAACATCAATTTGTTGTTCCAATTATTGTTATTTTTTAATCCTCACCTGAGGACTTTTTTTTCCTTTCAGAGAGGAAAGGAGAGGGAGAGGTAGAAACATCAATGATGAGAGAGAATCACTGATCAGCTGCCTCCTGCACGCCCCCCGCTGGGGATTGAGCCCGCAACCCGGGCATGTGCCCTCGATTGGAATTGAACCCAGGACCCTTCAGGCCCGATGCTCTATCCACTGAGCAAAACCAGCCAGGGCCTGAGGACATTTTTTCCATTGATTTGTCAGATATAGTGGGAGGAAGGGAAGGAAGAGGAGAGGAAGAGAGAGAGAGAGAAAAACATGGACATGAGAGAGAGACATCATTCTTGCATCCCGAATGGGGACTGAGATGGAACCTGCAAAGCAGGTGTGTGCCCTTGACCAGAAGTAGAACCTGTGACCCTTCAATCTGCAGGCCCACAGTCTAACCACTGAGGAAACTGGTCAGGGCTGCTGTTCCACTTATTTATGCATTCATTGGTTGATTATTGTATTTGCCCTAACTGGGATCAAACCCACATCAGGACAGTGCTCTAACCAACTGAGCTACCCACCCAGGGCCTGTGGTCAGTTTTTTAGGAATGACTGTGGTTGTCGGGAATGAGATTTGTTTTGTAACTGAGTCTCTCAGAATTGATACGGTTTGGACTATGTGTCTAATAACTATTATTCTTAGCTTAATGGCTTTTAGGGTAGAGATAGGTGTGGGTTTCTTCTGAAACTGCAATCCTTTATTCCACAGGATGAGAGTAGTGAAGAGGAAGCGGAGGAATGTGAAACTATGACTATTGGAGAGTCTGTGCGTGATGATCTATATGATGAGAAAGTGGATGAAGAGGCTGAGGAAAAAATGCTAGAAAAATATAAACAAGAAAGACTGGAAGAGATGTTTCCAGATGAAGTAGATACTCCCCGTGATGTGGCTGCTAGAATTCGGTTAGTCAGCAATTCCAAAATCAATTAATACATTTCTTTATTTTAAATTTATGTGGCTCAGAGTTGTCAGTGTGACACAAAAGAAGAAAAACATTGTTCTGCTCCTGAAGGGCTAATATATGTGGGAAGATAAGACATACATACAGGAAATTAATACATTACCAAGTTCTAGACTGTGGTGTGGACTAATAACGTTCACAGTACTTTAATAAGATTAATTAGCAATGCTTCCTATGTAAACTAATACTCAATTAAATGTTTGGAGATTTGGGGGAATTTGGGTAGAACCACAAGAATAAAAGCATGGGAATTAGTCTGAAAACTCAGGGGGTTTGTTGGATGTTAAAGAAGTTAGGTTTTTCTCAAGGACCGTGTTCCTCGGGTTAAGGAACCACTCCCTGATAGGCACCAGGGAGCCCTATAAATACTTTGCCCTTTGTCAGTGAGAAACTTGGGGGAGGTTCTGAAATATTTCTTAACTGTTTTGGAGTGTGCTCTTGATTTGGGCTTTAGGTTATCTTGAAGAAATAGTGATGAGTTCTTTTAAGTTAGAACCTTAGCCATATTATTGACTTAAGTGAAAGGGTAGCACTATATAAATTAGACTATTAATTTATTTAAAATCTCCTATATTCTAGATTTCAGAAATACAGAGGCCTCAAGAGTTTCCGGACATCTCCATGGGATCCTAAGGAAAACCTTCCTCAAGATTATGCTCGGATCTTTCAGTTTCAGAACTTTACCAATACCAGGAAGCGCATCTTTAAAGAAATCAAGGAAGAAGACGTTGAAGGAGCTGAGGTATCTGCCTGCCTTCATTCACCCCTACAATTTGCTTTTGTTTGCCAAGGTGCCCCCTCTTTTATTCCTCATGGCAAGGGTACCTTAGTTAGGTTTGTGCTGCCCATAGCTGAATTAGAGGAGCCACTGAGTCATTGATAAGAGTGATATTGGGAGAAGGGAGATATCAGATAGGTTAACTGGAAAGGTTTAATCTGGATAGTTGTACCTGTGAAAGGCAATTTTGAAGGGAGGGGTTGGCCTTATGAAACTTTTTGACATATTTGGAGAAATGTTTCATTATTGAGGCTTTAAGGGTAATTGTGGGCTGTTTTCTGCTTTATCTGGCAGGTTGGCTGGTATGTCACACTTCATGTCTTGGAAGTACCTGTCTCTGTGGTTGAGCACTTCAAGCGCGGAGCACCGTTGGCCGTGTTTTCTTTACTGCCTCATGAACAGAAGGTCAGTGTCTTATGGGAAATGGGAGTTAAGAAACTTTCTGACCAGTTTTATCTGATAGTCTAACGTTTTACTTGTGGCTGACATTTTGCTATTGGGATGCAAAAAATAGGCCTTTAGGATGATAGAGAAGTCAATGATGGTTTAACCCAGCATGTCTGAACCTGTCTGAGCATCTCAATGATGCAACCTGTGTGGTTCTGAGACTTCTCTGAGATGAGTATATTTGTCAGATCAGATTTTAACCTAGGGTTGGCAGCCTTAAAAATAAAGAGGGTGTGGATGCCAAGGTGTGGATCTTTTCTCTTGGAGGCAGTACTCATGGAGGTTGGAGTGTATGTGAGAGCTCTGGCCTTTGGTCAGTGTAAGTGTTGAGGAAGAAAGGGGGCTTCATGAGTGTGATTTTGAGGTGTGTGGTGAGTGAGTGGCTTAAAGTCACTGAGCATGTGGCAGATGAGCTCTTGCATGTTAGACACTGGAATGTCAACTAGTATAGATGGTTACAATGAAAGCTCTGAAAACCAGCCTACGTTCGGTATAAATGCCAGTTGGTGTGAAGGTAAAAAGTGAATCTGTGTCTCATCATCTGTACCACATCAGATGTGAATCTGAACCTGTTAGTTTGGTTTGCCTTCTTTCAGGTTAAGCTGTTCTAGATATGAAGTTCTGTTTTTCTTACTTGGTCTCTAGATGTCAGTACTGAATATGGTGGTAAGCCGGCATCCTGGCAACACGGAACCAGTGAAAGCGAAAGAGGGGCTGATCTTCCACTGTGGGTTCAGGCGCTTCCGAGCCTCACCTTTATTTTCTCAGCACACTGCAGGTAAGCAGTGGGAACCTTTGTGTTCTTGTCTATCCTGTTGTCTCTGGGAAGACTGTAACTTTAGGTGAGGTGATACAGAGCACACAATTTCAAATGCTAGGTCTCTGGGTGAGAGGCATTTTCAGTATTCTGGTTTAGAAGCCAATGATGTGCTTATTCAAAATGTCTGAACCTGTCTGAAGCATCCCAGTGATGCTACTTCTGTGTGGTGCTGAGGTTTCTCTGCCATGAATATTTGTTCCTGGGTAGATTTTGAGTCAGAGGAGGCGGTTTTATTAAAATGATGTATCGAAGTATGGAACCCTTGACATCTGATATGCCATTGGCAGTGTTGGTGAGGGCTAGTGGGTCATCCCCAGATAGATTAAGCAAGAGATGTGTGGCTTCTGAGATGTTGAGACTAGATGAGAGTTTGGAGAGTGGTGGCAAAAATTATTGTGCTACAAATTAGGAGTGGAAAGTTTTGTACAAAGTTAGGGGCTTTTGAACATGACTTAACACACTTAGCTCAGCAATGGCCAGAGGAAGACAATGAAGGCGGTACTAATGGGAGCTCTGGATAATTTCTGTTCTCACCACCAATACTGTCTAAATGAGGGAGTAACTTTTCTTTCACTTAAAATATTTTACTTCCCTATACTTTAGTATTTAAAAAGGAGGAGGGTTTCATTGAATGTAAAAACAAATTCCATATAGTCCCCAAGATAGAGTTCAGTAAAATATGGCTCTTGGGCCAAGTCTGTCCTAATGTTTATATAAAGTTTTGTTGGAATACAGTTTTGCTTTTTTAAAAACTATATTGGCTATTTTTGTACTCCAGTGAAAGTTGAGTAATTAGAACAGAGACTCTATGGTCATAAAGCCTAAAATATTTACTATATGGCCCTTACAGAAAATGTTTGCCAATTCTCACTCAAGACTAAGAACTGTTGATTTAGTGGACATATTCTCTATAAAGTACTGATTCCCAAATGAGGTAGGTAGGGGTGATATGTATTAGAATCACTGGAGAACTTTTTCAAACCCAAATGTAGTCCAGGCTCAAATTCTGCCTCTGAAAAATCACTGTGATAAGGTTGGGTTGTACCTTTGAGGTGTATTGAGGCAGGAAAATATTTTGAGAACTAGTGGGTAGAGAAACACAAGTTGCCTTGGGTGTAAAAGTTGCAGTGATACAGGTTTTCACAGGCCTCTGGATTACCTGTGGTTCCTCAAAATGTTTTTGGTTTTTATTTTTTAACCTTTATTATGGCAGCGGATAAACATAAATTTCAGAGATTCTTGACTGCTGATGTAGCCCTGGTGGTGACAGTATATGCCCCGATCACTTTTCCTCCTGCATCTGTGCTGCTTTTCAAACAGAATAGCAATGGTAAGTTGAGTTCACAGAGGTAAACAGACCTACTGGTCTCCAATAGACTTAACATGGTTTTCTGTACTTAGATTTAAGAGCCAAATGGTATAGAGAAAGGGATGATAGTTTTCAGAATATCCCAGGCTCAGCCTCACAGTGATTCTAAGGCAGGGGCGACAAACAGGGTTTGGTCCTTCTTTTTTAAAAAAAAATACATTTTTAGTGTTTTTTTGTTTTCTTGTGGGTTTTTTTTTTAGAGAGATAGAAATGTCAGTGAGAGAGAAACATCATTGATTGGCTGCCTCTCGCACACCGGGATTGAGCCTGCAACCCAGGCTTGTGCCCTGATTGGCAATCGAATCAGTGACCTCTTGGTTCATGGATCGGTCAACCACTGAGCCACACTGGCCAGGCAGTGGGGTGTCATCTTGCTTGCAAACTGGAGCTAATTGGTAGAAGCTGCTCAAAGTGCTGTGTTCAGGATAGGTTCCGGGGAAAGGCTCAGCAGGAATACCACTTAGTGATCTTTGCCATGGATCTGGGAAGGCAGCATAGCACATCCCTATTTTAAGGCTTCTCTAAGAACACCTTGCATAGGTCTTTAATGGACTGGAGCAATAAATGCTTTAGCCTGAAGACCTGCTGCTCTGCTTTTGGCCCCTAGGAATGCACAGCCTTGTTGCTACAGGCCATCTCTTGTCAGTGGACCCAGACAGGATGGTCATCAAGAGAGTTGTTCTGAGTGGTCATCCTTTCAAAATTTTTACTAAGATGGCAGTAGTACGTTACATGTTCTTCAACAGAGGTAGGTCTGAAGAGTGGGATCTGACTGCCTTTGTGGGGTGAAGGTTGGGTGTACAGGTGACTATATCTTGGTCTTCTGTGTGTTTCATTCTAAGAGGATGTGCTGTGGTTTAAACCGGTGGAACTGAGAACAAAGTGGGGCCGCAGGGGACATATCAAGGAGCCTTTAGGTAAGAGAATGTGGTGTTTGGAACCTTAGCGAGGTATCTCCAGTGCTACTTAGTGGCTATTAGTGCAGAAACCAGTGCTAAAATTTTATTTTAATTTCACCAACTTGCTGTGTTTTCTTTCTAGGTACTCATGGCCATATGAAGTGCAGTTTTGATGGGAAGCTAAAATCTCAGGACACGGTACTGATGAACCTCTATAAACGAGTTTTCCCCAAATGGACTTATGACCCATATGTACCAGAACCAGTACCTTGGGTGAAAAGTGAGATTTCAGCAGTGCCAGAAATGAACATGAAGTAATGGGTATAATGGGATTCTGTCTCCTTGCTACTAGTTAGCACCCTAGGAATGGGAATCTACAGGTTGTGATTGGGCAAAGTTTGTGTTAACTGTTTTAGCCTACAAACCTGCTGTCCCTTTTTGCAAAACATTTTTCTTGGCCTTGACAAGGTGTCTCAGTTAAGTGGATGTTTTTTCTATTGCTACTTTCTCAAAAAAACCCTTAAATCTTACTGATATGTCTACCCTCCATTAGGATGTTGAAAGCTCTTTAAATAGGTAAGATGTGGGAAGTTAACATTGACTGGGAAACAAAATTTCCAAGTGTCTAGAGAAACTGAATCACATTGCTTCCTTATGCATAAATTAAACAGAAACAGATTCATAAGGGGCTGGCCTTTCAGCCTGCTTCATCCAAGTTATGGAAGTTAAATCTACATTTCCACCACTGAGCACAATACAAATGTTCTTTACTTCTGGGGAAATTGTTTGAAAATGCTGAGACAGAACAGCAGCCACTCCAACAGCAGCTGTAGGTTCAATAAGCAGTTTCATCCTCTCCCATACCAGCTGGGTTGCGTACTGTTGGTAGAGAGGGAGTAAGAATTAGTGAATCGGGAGAAGGAAAGCCTAGTTGGTGGGTCTTTACACTTAAAAGCTAAATGATATATATACATATGCTTGCCAATGAAGAGCTAGTCTTATTTTTTTTTTTTTCCATTCTAACTATGCTTCTGATGAGGGCTGTCCCAATATCTAGGGCACCCTCCCATGGCATGAGTCACCAAGTCAAATCCCCAGTGGATGAGTTGCTACCTGCAAGAGAAGTATCTTTTGCTTAAAAAGTTGCTCCGTTCTTTTGTTTTCTTCCCTGTTGGAGCCTCACCTTAATTTCATCCTCTGTGACAGTGAAGACATCATCCACAAGGTCCCTTATAACAGGCCAGGTGTTTAAGCCAATGCTGGATTTGACACCATCTGCTATGGTTTCTGGAGGACAGGGATTGGGGGTCAGTTCCCCTTTCAGTTTGGACTTGTAGCAGTCATCTGCATTCAAGGGTTCAGCAGCATAAACCTTCACAGTAGGTCTCAAAGCCTGGGAAGAGGAATAGTAGACACCACTAGCCACTGCCTGCATGCCTGCAGTAAAACAGACAGTATAGGTAACACGTTTATGACCAAGTAAGAGCCTTCTCTGATAAGTGTAATAAAAATATGACCTTAAAGCTCTTTAAATTGTATGCCTAATACTGGCCTTCACTTGCCTAGATCACATCTGGTTCTATTGGTAACTTGAGAAAACAGTAGCCCCTGACTTGGATAGTAGATTGGTGAGATGGAATTCAGGGAAAGGACTGTGATAGGGTGCCACTCACTGTGATTGCTTTTGTGCTGTAAAATAAGGAAAGGGTGGCGAGGCAGAGAAGGGCCTTTTATCTCATGTGCTAAGAAGTGGGAACAGCAGTTTAGGGGGAATGTACTATGATGTGAAATAAAGTCCTCTATGCCTAACGTGGGGAGTCTTCCAGTTTTCTTACCTTAATGGCAATTGCTATTCCAGCAATCATTCCTCCTCCTCCTACAGGTACCACCAGTGCATCTACCAAAGGAACCTTCAATGGAAAGAATATAGAGTATAAATAGGCCTATTAAACACCAGTTTTATATGTATATATTAAGTAGTTGATTCTACAGTCAAACATCAGATTTACCAGAAGTTCAGCAAGAACTGACTAACTTTTACCTGGTTTAGCACTTCCATGGCAATTGTCCCTTGCCCTGCCATCACTGCAGGTTCTTGATTGGGATGTACCATGATGCCTTCTGTTTCTTCTATAATTCTTTTGGTAATATTTTCTCTGGACTGAAAGAGTACATTGTTTTAGCATACTTGATCTGTATTTAGTAGTGTTTTCAACAAATTAGATTCAAGCATTTAACTTTATTGGCCATCTACTTTTTTGAGACTTTGGGCACTGGGAATATAACTGAACAAAACAGTCCCTGTGCTTCAGGGAGTTATGTTCTAACTAGAGGCCCGATGCATGAAATTCGTGCAAGGGGCTCGGCCCTTGCAGCTCAGGCTGCCTTGTGGCTCAGTCCCCGTCTGGTCTAAGTAGCATATTATCTCTACTATATAGGATATGTTGGGGAGGGGCGGAATATAAGTAAAGCTATAGTAATGTCTACATGCTATGAAGAAAATTTATACTAGGTACTTAACAAAGGGCCACTGATAAATGTTATTTTAATAGATGTGAACCCAGAATATTCCAGGGAAAGTAATTCCAAGTATAAAGACTGCAAAGCTCTTGGCTTTCTGAGAAACTGCTAAGTGTGGTTGGTGTGGAGTGCTTGGGGGTGGATAACTGGGAGATGAGGTCAGAATGAGGAATGGGCCAGTCCATCTAGGCCTTAGGTGATTGAAGAACTTTGGTTCCCACTGTATGAGATGGGAAAACACTGGAGGATTTTGAGCTGACAAGAAGTTCTAACTTCTTAAGGATTAGCTGGTTGCTCTGAAAACAGACTAGTGGGACAAGGGTGGAAGCAGAGACACCAGTTAGGCGGTGGCTGAATCTACCTGAGAACTGGTGTTGGTTGGAATCCATAGTAAAGGTAGAGGCTGCTAGAAGTAGGTGAATTATGGAAATATTTTGAAAGTAGGTCTAAAATTTGGATGTGGAGTGCAAAAGTTACCAAGATGACTTCATTTGTTTTTAGCAACTAGATTGCCATTTACTGAGATGAGGAAGACGAAGAGGAGCAATAAAGGGGGGAATGAGATCATTTGGTTTTAGACAGCAAGTTTGAAATGCCTATTAAGACATCCAAGTAGGGATACTGAGTAGCTGTTGGATATACAAATCTGGGTTAAGGGCAAAGTTCAGGCCTGGAGTTGGCATATAGATGGGTGATATTTCAAACTATGAGACTAATATGAGTGTAGATAAAAGGTTAGATATATATATAAAAAGGAAACAGGAGCCTTGGCCTGTGTGGCTCAGTTGGTTGGGCACTGTTCTGTGTACCAGAAGGTTGCTGGTTCAATTCCAGGTGAGCTCAACCCCTGGGTGGGGAGCATGCAGGAGGCAGCTGATCAATGTTTCTCCCTTTCCCTTTCTCTAAAAAATAAAATCTTTAAAAAAGAAAAAAAGGGAAACAGGCGCCTGAGAAGAAGTACCCAAAAATGTAGGAAGAGAAATTTCACAGTGAAAACGAGTAAGATGTTACTGAACATGGATCCCTTCCTCACCTCGTCGCTCTGTTCACTGTAGACTATAGAGGCTCCATAAGCTTGTATTGCCAGTTTTTTACAGTTGGGAGCTGTTTGGGGTACCACAATATAAGCAGGAATTCCTGAGATGGAGAAACACAGTTAGTACAAATCGGGAAAGTTTAGGGTAGAAATTTCTGTTGAGTTGCTTGTAATCAGAGAAATTCCCACAGCTATCACCCACTTCACTGAAAGTACCTACCCAGTACCCGGAGAATTGAGTACGTACCTTCCAGTTTGGCAGCATAGGCGAGAGCCTGGCCATGATTTCCACTGCTGTGAGTAACAACAGCTTTGGGCTTCTCAGAAGTGATAGGTATCAAACCTCTGATTGCATTAAGGGCACCACGGACCTTGAAAAGAGAGTGAATTTGTATTTGATTCAAGTTTCTTAAAGAAAACACACCAAGGAGCTTTACTAGATTGTCTCTTCCTAATACTGCACATCTAGTCCATCACTAAATCTTACCTATTCTACCTCCTAAATATCTTTTGTGTCTTCTTTGCCACTACCTTGGTGAGACCTCATTTTTCAACTTGTGTGTTATATCAAACCTCAAGTGATCCTGCTTCAAGGATCATTCTCATCTAATATTTCCACTAGATTATGAAAGTGATCTTTTGAAGACAAATGTTACTTTTTTCTTTGACTTTCCTTTTTATTTACTTTTTAATACTCACTTGATATTTTCCCATTGATTTTTAGAAGGAGAGACAAAAACATCGATGTGAGAGAAAAACATTGATTAGTTGCCTCCTGCATGAGCCCCAACCAGTACATGGGGCTGGGGAAGAGCTTGCAACTGAGGTTATGTGCCTTTGACAGGAATCAAACCCAGGACTCTTCTGTCCACAGGCTGATGCTCTATTAACTGAGCAAGACTGGCTAGGGCTTGAATGCCTTTTTTAGTAAGAAAAAAAAAAGGTACAAATTATAAGTTACAGCCTTTCAAATACAAACCTGCCTGTGTCATTGTAGCCATCATCTTAAATTGTTTCTAGTTTCCCTCCTACCAGGTTAGCTCACACCCCTGTACCTCTGGGCATGCCACATCTCTACCTGTAGTTCTTTTCCCCACTCCCTGCTCTGGATAAAAGTACACATCCTATAAAATTTGGATCAAACTCATTTGGTTCAACTTCCTCAATCTCCCAGGCAAAATTAGTAACGTCATTCTCTCTTCTTTCATGGCACTTTGTATATATCTCTCTTAAGACATTTCTCATCAACCTTATTTGTTGACCAACCTGCCTTCTGCAAGTTGGATATAGGGCAAGGCCTTGGCAGAAGCAAAGAGAAAAAGAACTTTTAAAAATATATATATTTGTATTTATTTCAGAGGAAGGGAGGAGATAGAAACATCAATGATGAGAATCATTGATAGGTTTGCCTCCAGCACACCCTCTACTGGGAACCAAATGAGCCCGCAACCTGAGCATGTGCCTTTGACCGGAATCGATCCTGGGACCCTTCAGTCTATGGGTTGACACTCTATCCACTGAGCCAAACTAGCTAGGGTGAGAATTTTTATGTTTTAGTATAAAGGCTCTCAGTTAATAGTGGGAGAAAAGGTAGATTCTTGAAATCTTAAAGCTATCAATAGGTACTGACACCTTCCAGGTACTGCACTAAATACAGCTGAAGGATCTTAAAGCTCAGCTAGTGGTCAAAAAAGTATGGTAATGAATCAACACACATAAGTCTATCTTTTTGCATAGAAAAGGCACTGACATATTTTGTAGAAAAAGATCTTATAAGGCCCTAGTTGGTTTGGCTCAAGGATAGAGCATCGGCCCGGGTCCCGGGTTTGATACCAATCGAGGGCATGTACCTCAGGTGCAGGCTTGATCCCCAACCCCATCAGGGTTCGTGCAGGAGGCAACCAATCAATGTGTTTCTCACAACGATGTTCTCTGTCTCTCCCTCTCCATTCTCTCTAAAAATCAATGGAAAGATATCCTCTGGTGAGAATCAAAAAACAAACACGAGATATGAGGATTTAGCTAGGTTTAGATCTTTTATAATAATAATAAGATATCAGTTGCAAGCTGACACAAAGTGAGTGCTTAAACGTGCATATACAGTGATCCCGTTCACCCATTTTGCCTTGCAACAGTTCAGGGTGATGTCTATTGTCTCCATTTAATCACTAGAAGTTTCCTCTTTCATTCTCATATCCTAGTTGGACAGCAAAAAAGTGGCTTGTCAACACCTGATGCTAAGTAACCAAAACTTGATCAAAGGAAAACTACACCCCTTTCTTCAGCTATAAGAAGATATTAATTCTACCTGTCTCACTGAGTAGTCAGGAGAATCTAATAAATTTAGTATGTGAAAAGGGATTGAAAAGATTCATGCCACACTATCAAAAGGGACTGTTACCTTAAAAGATCCAGTTTTCTGGAAGAGTTCACATTTGAAGTAAAGATTTCGCCCTGTTACTTGATTCAAAATGGAGCTTGTTAGCACTGGTGTGAGGTGGATAAAATCTCGAATGTTGAGATGAGCTTTTTCAACATCAGCAAAGGAGATGCAGTACTGAGCACACATTGTTCTAAAATCCAGGAATAAAAAAGAGGTAAAAGCAAAAGTCAACATGTTCAATGAAAATATTTTGAAAATGCAAAATACAGACCTATTGAATATACAGGAGTGAACTACAATGTAAACTATGGACTTTGAGGGGCTAAAGAGTTAATGTAGGCTCAATTGTAACCAATATACCTTTCTTGTGAGCGATGTTGATAATGAGGGAGGCTATGTATATGGATGGGGGGGCAGGAATTTTATGGAAAACTGCCTTTGGGTCAATTTTGCTATGAACCTTAAGCTACTCTAAAATATATATATTTAAAAAAATAAGATTCCATCTGGTGTGGCTAGGTGGGACTGTTCCGTGTACACACACCCACACACACACAGGGTGCAGGTTTAATTCTCTGTCGGCACATACCTAGGTTATGGGTTCAAATCCCTGGCCAGGAAAGGCAACATCACATTGATGTTTCTCTCTCATTCCCTTCCTTTCTTTCGAAAATCAATAAAAAACATATCCTTGGGTGAGGATTAAAAATAAAAAGCCCTGGCCGGTGCTGTTAAACGTTGAGCCGGCCTACACACTGTAGTTGGGGGTTGGATTCCAGGTCAAGGGTACAGACCTGGGTTGCAGGTTCATTCCTGTCCCTGTTCGGGGGTTTGTGCACGGAAGGCAACCAATCAATATGTCCCTCTCACACTGATGTTTCTCTTTCTCTATCCCCTCCCTCCCTTTCTCCCCCGTCTTTCCTTCCCACTCTCTCTGTAAAGGCAATGGAAGAAATATCCTAGGTGAGGATTAACCAAAAATAAATAAATAAAAAAATAAAACAGTGAAATAGGCCTGGGCCTGTGGTATTAATGGGGGAACTGTCT
This sequence comes from Murina feae, assembly GCA_004026665.1. Lineage (NCBI taxonomy): Eukaryota > Metazoa > Chordata > Mammalia > Chiroptera > Vespertilionidae > Murina > Murina feae. Next base: position 7,129 of record PVJC01003685.1, on the reverse strand, counting down.
CCACTACCAGGGCTCCAGAATCTTTGTATAGAAGGGAACTTGTCTGGAAGCTGACTTTCTTAGTAAGTACAAGTGTTTTTGTTTTCTGATGAAGGTTTATAGGAAGTAATTGATGATGATTATGGAAGGCTTAAAGTTCACCCCTTACCCATACCATCCATCTCTTGACTGGTCTCTACATTTTCATTATTGTAATGAGCTACATTCAAATTCTGCTATAAATTTTTATTTTTGCCCTGACTGGTTTGGCTCAGTGGATAGAGCGTCGGTCTGCGGACTGAAAGGTCCCAGATTCGATTCCGGTCAAGGGCATATACCTTGGTTGTGGGCGCATCCCTAGTGGGGGTGTGCAGGAGGCAGCTGATCGGTGATTCTCATTGATGTTTCTAACTCTCTCTCTTCTCCCTTCCTCTGTAAAAAATCAATAAAATATATTTTTAAAAAATTTTTTAATTACTTAACAATGATAAAAATTGCCTACAATCCTACTATCTTAATAAATTATGCTAATTTTCTATGTTTCCTTTTCTTCAATATACATACATTATATGACAGTTAAAATCAGGGCAAAGATAACATTTTGTTTACTCCTCCATTTGGCTCAGTTTCTTCAAAGTTTCATAATTATACTTTTCAATAACTGCACTATGCTTCAACTTTTCACTACTTTTATTATAGCATTTAAACGAAGTTTTGTTTTTTCTTATTAACAAACAAAAGCAATGCATGTTCAATAGAAAAACAGATTTGATCTGTTCAATAACAGCAATGAAATGTTATTGCTGTTCCTCCCCAAAGACAAATGCTAGCTAAGGCCTGGTGCTTATCTCTCTAGACTCACATATATATACAGACAAAACTTTAACAGGTTTGATAACTTACTTTTTTTCAAACAATGTTATGAATAATCTACAAATCTGTTTACCAATACATCTATTTATGCAACTTTTAAAACATATATTTTATTGATTTTTTACAGAGAGGAAAGGAGAGGGATAGATAGCTAGAAACATCGATGAGAGAGAGACATAGATCAGCTGCCTCCTGCACACCCCCTACTGGGGATGTGCCCGCAACCAAGGTACATGCCCTTGACCTGAATCGAACCTGGGACCTTTGAGTCCACAGGCCAACGCTCTATCCACTGAGCCAAACCGGTCAGGGCTATTTATGCAACTTTTAAAATGGCTTAATAGCCCTGACCGGTTTGGCTCAATGGATAGAGCGTCGGCCTGTGGAGTCAAGGGTCCTGGGTTTGATTCCTGTCAAGGGCCTGTACCTTGGTTGTAGGCACATCCCCAGTGAGGGGTATGCAGGAGGCAGCCGATCAATGTTTCTAGCTCTCTATTCCTCTCTGTAAAAAATCAATAAAACATATATTTTTTAAAAATGGCTTAATAGCCCTGACTGGTTTGGCTCAGTGGATAGAGTGTCAGCCTGCGGACTGAAAGGTCCCAGGTTCAATTCCTGTCAAGGGCACGTACTTTGGTTGCAGGCACCTCTCCAGTAGGGGGTGTGCAAGAGGCAGCTGATCGATGTTTCTCTCTCATCAATGTTTCTAACTCTATATCCCTCTCCCTTCCTCTCTGTAAAAAAATCAATATCTTTAAAAAAAAATGGCTTAATAGTGTTCCTTTTTACAAAAATACCAAAGTTTTACATAACTATTGAACATTTAGATTGGGGGGGGGCTATCCTATATAATAAACAGCTAATATGCAAATGGTCATCACGCCCTCATGCTGTCATGCCATAAGGGCTCAGACACTCAACACTGGGGAAAGAGGAATAGGGACCAGCCAGGCTGTGGCCTGAGAGAGGGACAAGCCACATGCTCCATGGTCCGGGACACCTGGGGCTGCAGCTGGGTGAAGCCACCTGCCCATGGTCCCCTGTGGCTGTAGCCAGCCCAAGTGAAGCTGGCCCAGGTCCTGGGTGCCTGCGACCGGCCAAAGGGAGGGAAGCCTGGGTTCCAAGTGACTGACTGGCCAGAGGAGGGAATCCTGGGTCCCAGGTGTGGGGTGAGGCAGAGGCGGTTAGGGGCAATCAGGTGAGCAGTGGAGCAGTGAGGGGGCAATCAGGCTGGTAGGGGAGCAGTTAAGGGCAATCAGGCAGGCAAGCAGAGATGGTTAGGGGTGATCAAGCAGGCAGGCAGGTGAGTGGTTAGGAGCCAGCAGTCCCAGATTGTGAGAGGCAGTGGGACATCCCCCAAGGGGTCCCGAATTAGAAAGGGTGCAGGCCAGGTTCAGGGACTGACTACCCCCACTCCCGCCCCGGGCATGATTTTCATGCACCAGGCCTCTAGTCCTATATAATAAAAGCCTAATATGCAAATTATCCCCTTGACCAGGAGTTCGGCCACTCGCTATGATGTGTGCTGATAACCAGGGGGTGGCATGGACATGGTAGGCATTGGCGATGTGGCACTGGCAGCAGGCAGCAGTGGAGGTGCTGCAGGCCCCGATGGGTCCTGATGAGAGTGGGACTGTGGTGGGATGGTGAAGCAGGTGAGTGGGCGATGCCAGGCCAAGGAGGGGGCAAGTGGGGCCCAATCTCCCCCACTGATTGTCCTGCAGACAGCAACCAGCAGCTGTGATAGGGGTTGGGGCTGCTGCCTGGCTCCCAGGTGCTGAGGGAGCCGAGTGGGGGACTGAGATGGGAAACTGGGGGTGGGTGGCAGTGAACAGGAGGGTGGGGGCTGCAACCTCTCACCAGCTACCTGGGGACAGAGGTGCGGTAAGAATGCAGTGTCTGTCGAGCTCGCTCTCACTCCCCCAGCTATCCTTCCCCCGGATGCCAGGGCTCACGCAGGAAAGCCCCACACTCAGGTGCCAGGCACCCTCAAGGAGCCTGCCCTGCACCTGCATGGCCTCTTCTTCCAGGTGAACTGGGCGGCAGCCCTGGGACCCCAGGGGCCGGTCAGTATTGTGGGTTCGTGCAGGAGCCAGTCTGCGAGGCAAGCCAGGAGAGCATGCTGCTCGCCCAGCTTCCATGCAGCACCACTGGGCAGCCCAGAGGCCCACACTGCGCCCTGGCCAGCAGTGTCTGCCTGTGCTCACTACATCTCCACATGGGGACTTGGGTTCTGGGACTCAGGCAGAAGGGTGTGTGCAGGGGTCATGGGGTCCAGGTGCTGCCCAGGGCCCAGAGGTCAGCTGTGACCTGCCTTTCCATGCTAGATGCTTGTGCTTGGGTTGCCAGCCAGGCCTAGGGGCTGCACCTGTGCACGAATTTTGTGCACCAGGCCTCTAGTAAAAAATGATGTAATGAATAATAGCCTTGTTACAAGATCTTTGTGTATCTTCATACATGCTTTGAGTAGATTCCACAAACTGGTATTTGCATCAAAAGGCATGTATACTTCTAATTGACAGGAATTTTGTACCCCTTGTCAAATTCATCTCCAAAAGGGTTGTAGATTATACCATTTTATACTCTCACAGCAGTTTCTAAGGAATGCCCACTTTTCTTCACCTTTGATATATCATTTTATCTGTTCATTTAATGAAATATCTAGTAGTTTGAATTTACTTTTTTTTAAACAGTGATTGAACACTTTTCTGTATATTTATTGGCCACTTATTCTTTCATGAGATTTTAACACACCAATTTACTGACTGAATCATCTTTTTCTTCTGAAATGTTATGTTTATCAAAATTAAATTTCTATTAGCACTTATGGCTTTTCTGGACTTCATATTTTGTTCCATTTATGAGACTGTCAGTTCATTTTCCAGTTGTTCATTGTATTATGTTCTTGCCTGATTACTCTTTCTAAAATTTATTAGCTTTTCTCACAAATAATTCTTTTAAAGAGACTTTAGAAATCCTTCATCAAGGTTGTCAGAAATACCACACTGTAAAATGAACAATAAATTGGGGGCGTATGACATTTAAGAATAAAGTCTTCCTATCCATAAATATCTGTGTCTTTCAATTTAGGTTTTCACTTTAGGTTTCTCAGTAAAGTTTTTATAGTTTATTTGTGTCCAATACAGATAAGATTAAATTTATGTCTAAGTCAATACATTTTTTTGAGATAAGGTATTTCCTTAGATTTTTAAATTACTTACTGAAAATGTGTATGAAAATATAATATGACACATTACTACAGTATCTTTTCAAAAAATATCGGGCACGTGCCCTTGACCAGAATCAAACCCAGGATCTTTCAGTCCACAGGCTGATGCTCTATCCAGTGACCCAAACTGGTTAGGACTACAGTATCTTGTTAGAGCTAATAGTTTTCTAGTTTATTCTCCAAATAATCATGCTATCTGCAAATAAAGACAATTTGTCTTTACCTTAAAAATATCCCTCTGATAACTTTCTCAGTGACTTCATAATTATTCTTTTAATGTAGATTTTCCAACTCCTGAATTAATTCCAGTAATGTATTATTTGCAAAATCATACAAAATTAGCATGGAGATGCATATATTAATATATCTAGGTATTCTTCATATCTGTGGTATTCTTTCATTTATTCATTCAGTTATGAAATAGTGAGTACCTTCTATGTGTCAGATACTGTTTGGTCTGGAGATGTCATGTTAGAAAAGTAAAGTTGTCTCTGCTCTCATAAAACAGTCTCGTGGAGATAAGCAATAAGCAATCCAAAAATAGATATTTACCAATAGTAATAGGTGATATTTAGGGAAGTGTATTATGATAGGATACTATAATGTTGGGCCTTATTTATATCAGGTAAGGTTCTCTATGGAGAAGTTAAATTTTGAGGTGACCGGTAAGATGAATGGGCAGAGTAGGGAAAAAAGTGTTTCAAGTAGAGGGAATAACATGTATGAAGACTTTAAGGAGAGATGGAGGTTGGCATATTCTAGGAACTAAAAGGAGGCCAATGTATGTGAAAATAGTGATCAAAGAGTAGTGTAAGAAATGAGAGTGAAGTTGGCAGGGTCCAGACATTAGGGACCATGATTCATGGATATGGTACTCAAGGGCAATGGAATGCCATTGGAAAATTTTGAACAGGTAAGTGACATGCTAGAATTAATATTACAGAAAATCACTACATTATGGTGAATGGAAAAAAAAGGGAAAAAGTGGAATCAGGGGATTCAGTTAAATAATATTAGAGTTTTCCCCATGAAAGACAACAGGGACTTGGATGGTAAAAGTGGATTGTGAAAGTGAAAGTAAAAATAATCACTTGATTATTTTTTTAAAAAATCACATTTTGGAAAAACAAACCTGATTTAAAAAAATGGGTTAAGGATTTGAACAGCCATGTTTCCAAAGAAGATATACAAATGGACTTGTAACAAGCATATGAAAAGATGCTCAATATTACTAATTATTAGGGAAATGCAAATCAAACAAGGAGATACCATCTTACATATATTAAAGTAACTATTATTATTTTTTAATATATTTTTTATTTATTTCAGAGAGAAAGGGAGAAGGACAGATAGACAGAAACATCAATGATGAGAGAGAACCATTGGGCTGCCTCCTGCACACCCCCTACTGGGGATCCAGCCGCAACCTGGACATGTGCCCTTGACAGGTATTGAACCCGGGACCTTTCAGTCCCCAGGTCGACACTCTGCCAAATCAGCTAGGTCTAAAATGACTATTATTAATCACATACACATAACAAGTGTTGGCAGGGATTCGGAGAAGCTGGAGCCTTGTATTGGTGGAAATGTAAACCAGTGCAGCTATTATAGAAAACAGCATGGTAGTATGTCAAAAATTAAACATAGAATCACCAAATGATCTAGCAATTCCACTTCTGGATATATATACCTAAAAGAACTGAAAGGGAGTCTCAAATACATATTTGTATACCTGTTCATAGCATTATTATTATTATTATTGTTATTATTATTATTTATAGCAGCATTATTCACAATAGCCAAAAATAGAAGCAAGCCAAGTATCTACTAACAGAAGAATAAACAAAATCTGATCTATACCAATGGAATGGATTACTATTCATGTTATAACATGAATGAATCTTGGGGATATTATGCCAAGTGAAATAAGCCAGACAAAAAGACAAATACTTATAATTACACTTATGTGAGCTACCTAGAGCAGATAAATTCATAGAAAGTAGAATGGTGGTTGCCTGAGGCTGGGGGAAAGGGAAAGGAAGCTGTTTAATGAATATAGTTTCAATTTTGCAAGATGAAAATTATTCTGGAGATTGTACAACATGAATGTACTTACCACTACTGAACTGTATATTTAAAAATGACTATGATGATATATTTTATGTTATATGTATTTTACCATAATTAAAAAAAAACAGAAAAAAAGTTACGTTTTTGAAGATTATAATTCATTAGTTATAAATAGGCTGCAAGTAATAGAACTGCAATTTAAACTGGACACAAGATGAAGGTGATGAGATTTACTGGCTCATGGAATCAGAGCAAGAGTTAAAATATGGGACGGGCAGGAATATGGACCTTTAGGAACAAGTAAAACCAGGGATTTGAGATTTTCTAGGACTCTTGTTTCTCACCTCTGCTGCTTTCTGCATGTTAGCTTCATTCTTTTTTGTCGCAGACCAGTTCCACATGGCAGGACGCATGGCTGCCGACAGCTCCTGTGTTTTACATTTTATGGCTTCCACACTGGAGAGGAATTTTCTTTCTCAGTTTCAGTTAAAAAAAATTCTGGGTAAGGACTCTGATTGGCCCATCTTGGCCCAGGACCAGTGGCCAAGGGTGTGAGGGCATTTAAGACAATATTATGCATCAAGAAGTATTCACAGAAACATGAAAAAGAACCACAATGTCAATTATGTACATTTAAAACATATACATATATAAGACACTATATATTATTAAAAGACATAGACATATCCAAGGACATATTTCAAACATATTAGAGCGATGACCTAAGTGAGGAGTGTAGGAGCATGAGTAGTAATTGGAATGGGGAAAAGATAAGAAAGGCCTTGATAGTAATGTGAACCAAACAGCATGACTGCCTTAAATTTCCGTACCTGTGGGAAAAACAGGAGCAAATGAAGGGAGTGAGAAGAAAAAAAGGAAAGAGAAACAAAAGGACAAAGAGAAAATACTCCTGAGAGTGAGGGGATTTTCAAGAGAAAAGGGGAGAATGCTGAATTCCATAGAGGTCCACTACAGGGA
>PVJC01003684.1:0-68548 GCA_004026665.1 Murina feae | reverse complement strand
GAGGAGGAGGAGGGGGAGGAGGGGGAAGAGGAAGGGGAAGAGGAAGAGGAAGAGAGATTGTTGTTCCACTTATTTATGCATTCACTGTTTGGTTCTTATATGCACCCTGATGGGAGATCAAACAGGAAACCTTGGCACATTGGGACAAAGCTCTAACCAACAGAGCTACCTGGCCAGGACAGACTTCATTTTAAATTTCCTCTGACATGCCTAACCCTAACTGTTTGGCTCAGTGGATAGAACATCAGCCTGTGGGCTGATCCCAGGTTTGATTCCAGTCAAGAACACGTACCTTGGTTGCAGGCACATCCCCAGTGGGGGGCGGAGGGTGGTGCAGGAGGCAGCTGATCGATGTTTTTAACTCTCTATCCCTCTCCTTTCCTCTCTGTAAAAAATCAATAAGATCTATTTTTAAAAATTTTTTTCTCTAACAATTTATTGGGAATGACCCTTAGGTCATCATTTCTGGAATGACCTGCTTTTGCAGCCTGCCCTTGAGGTAATTTCCCCTCAGACTTCAGGTCTGTGACGCCATTCAATTCTCTTAAAACCCTGAGGCCATCTTTGCTCATCCCTTTCTCCCAAGGCCTTGGGGATGTGACAGTCTATTTCTTCCCTCAGCTGCCTCCTTCCTAGTCGATGCCTCTCTCCAGGTCCACAGCAGAGGCGACAAGCCCTCTCCTTCATCTCTGCTCTAAGGTCTTACACAAGCACACAGCTTCTCCTTTGCTCCTGATGACTGCAAGGGAGCAGACAGGGATTAACAGGAATAATAAACATGGAGGGGAGGGTAAAGGGACAAGACACCTAGAGTGTATTAGTCATAGTTCTTTTGTCTTCTTCCAAATAAAAATAGCTTTGTGTGTCCCTGCTTTGCTTGACTATCTGTATAGACCTTCCCATGGGAGTACGAGTCTAGCCTGGGAAGCAGACTGGCTTCTGAATCAAACTGTGGAAGCTGTACAGAGTGCCGCGGTGTGCAAGTGGCCAGAGCTGGGGCAGCTTCAGCCTTTATGAAGCCACCTTCTTTGTCTCCACAACCTCGAATGTGGAAAGTACTTCTCTTTTTGGTCTTCTATGTTTTTCTTTTTTGGGGGTTGAGACCATCTTGCACTGATACGGAAAGATATTCAGAACTATTAACCTTTTGAAAGCTGTATTAGTTTGCTAGGGCAGCTACAACAAAATACCACAGACTAGGTGGCTTAAACAACAGCAACATCTTTTCTTGCAGTCCTGAAGCATCTTAGTTCCGGCTGCAATAACAGAATGACTATGTGGCTTAAAGAATAAACATATTTTTCTGACATTCTGGAGGCTAGAAGTCTGAGATCAGAGCACCAGCATTGTCAAGTTCTGGTCAAAGGTTTCTTCTTGGTCTGCAGAAATGACCATCTTCTTGCTAATTCCACACATGGCCTAGAGAAAAATCATCTCTTTTGAGTCTCTTCTTACAAGGGCACTAATCCCATTTACAAAGGCTCCACCCATATAACCTAATTACCTCTCAAATTCCCCTCCTCTAAATACCACCCCACTGGGTGAGGGCTTTGACATAAAAATTATGGAGGAGCCCAAACACCCTGTCCATAGCAGGGAGGTTGGAAGTTTGAGATCAAGGTGCTGACTGGGTTGTTTTTTTCTGAGGCCTCTTACCATGACTTGCAGATGTCTGCCTTCTCCCTGTGCTCACAGGGCTTTTTCTCTGCATGCATGTTTAGCTCTTGGCATTATTTGAACCATTATATTTGCTACCAGAAGACTGGAGGGTCTGAGGTCTGGGAGGGCAGCATGTCCAGGTTGTAGCAATAAAAATAACTAATGTGGGTTGTACTAGGGGATAAAGATTGTCGTTCCTTCTAGCAAAGTCTGTTTGCTGAGACGGATAAATATCCATTACCAGCTTCCCTCTATCACAGTTTTCCCTTGTCTCTTATTAATCTTAAATAATGTGTAAATCCTTCTCTTTTGCCAGTCTCCAGGTCCCCATTTCCCAGCCTTTTTCTAGGTCAGTGTCTACTGCCTTGCTCTGCTCCAATTCTGCCATTACATTTCTTGCTAGGTCGTAGCAACTAGCTACAATTTCGGTGATCAGTGGATTTTGTTTTAAAGAGGCAATTTCCCTCACTAGCAGAAAGAGCAGTTTCAACAGCAAATTGAAGGGAAATTCAATTAATTTCATTACAATAAGGCAAATAATATGGTCCTTGTCAGTGGTTTTTCAAGAAAGCATTTGGCAGTAGAGGTTTTTTTTGTTTTGTTTTGCTTTTGTTTGTTTGTTTTTTTTGTTGTTTTTTTTTAAAAAGAAATTTTACTTGGAACTTCAATATGGAAACATTTCTTGTTTCCTTTTCGGGGGGCGGGGTGGCGGGGTGGCGGGGTGGCGGGGTGGGAGGAGCAGCCTTGAGACCCCTCTGCTTAGCCCAACCCCCCCCCCCCCATGATGGCCATGACAGCCCCTGCTGCAAGGTGGTTTTTAACGCTCTTGCTGCAGGTTGGCCAGTGCAGGACACATTGATGAAGGGTAACGAGAGGTCAGTCTGGAAGAGATGGGCCATAATTCATCACTGAGTAAGATGATGGGGTTAAGAGCAAGGTTGTGTCTACAAAGTAATAAGCTGTCAAAGAGGAACAGATTTAGGAGGGGCAAGTGGAAGGCTGTCATTGTCTTGGGGTTATATTGTTAAAGAAAAGGGGTTTTGAAACCTTCTTTTCTCTTTTAGAGGCAATAAAAATAAAGAAGTTTGGGGGTCCAACTCACTAATTCCCAGGCTAATAATTAAATAATTTATTGGTGAAAGATAAGAACTAGTGATGACTGATTTCCAATTAGAACAATATATGTTTAAAAATACTAAGTTGTTAAAAAAGCATATTTGTGGAGAGACATTCATAGACACGTTCGATGACATTTTGTGTTATTAGTGTATATTTTTAGAACTGTTAATATTTTTTAATTAACAGACTTTATTTTTAGAGCAGTTTTAAGTTTGTAGAGGAAAGTACAGAGTCCTCATATATCTTCTCATCCTCTCAGCCCCAACCAATTTTCCCTGTAATTAACATCTTGCATTAGTGTTACAATTGATGGGTAATATTGATTACATTATTACTAATGAAAACATACATAGGGTCCATTCTCCATGTTGTACATTCTGTGGGTTTTAACAAATGTATAGCGATATGTGTCCACCATTTCAATCTCATACAGAACAGTTTCACTGCCTCAAAAACCCCTATATTTCACCTATTTGTTCTTCACCTCACTCCTGAACCCTAAGAAACATTCATCTTTTTCCTATTTCCAGAGTTTTGCCACTTCCAGAACCATATTTGGAACCATGCAATATGTACCCATTTAGGTTCTTTATTTTGTGTAGCAATATGCATTTAAGGTTCCTCTGTGTTTTTTATGGCTTGATAGCTCATTTCTTTTTTATTGATGAATAATACTCCATTGTCTGGCTTTATCCACTTACCTATTGAAGGACATCTTATTTGTTTGCTTCCATGTTTTGGCAATTATGAATAAAGCTACCATAAACACTCATGGTCAGGTTTTTGTGAGCATAGTTTTTAATTCATTTGAGAAAATACCAAGGAAGCAGCATGCTTGCTGGATCACATGGTATGAAAGTGTTTAGTTTCGTATCAAACTGCCAAACTGTCTTCTAAAGTGTTTATTCTTGTGTTTGTTTTTATACTTATAGCTCTAGTCTCAGTTTTTTTTTTTTTTTTTGTACTAGGTGTTTGTAACAACTATTAGTCATCTATTAGGTGTCTTGCCTATACTTTGCTTTTTTTAAAAAGAGAGATCTTAATCTATATATGTAACTTTTATTATAATTTTAAAAATAAAAACCAGTTTAAGATAAAGAAACTATGAATACAGGAATTAAGATTTTTTTCACATGCACTAATTTCTTAGAGGTACTATCACATGTAAAGTTAATCTAAAAAAATCTAATTGCTAGCAGTGTGTTTCAAGAGTGTTTTCCAAGTTACTTGTAAGCACTTCCTACTTGTGTTTTGCTCCTGTTGCGTTACATACTTAGTTTGGGAAAGACCACAGTGGTAAACTTTTCCAGTTGTCTGTGTTTAATATGACTGTCAAAACTAAGCCCATCGAGTTACAATTTGGTGGCTGAAACTGAGTCTAGACTTCAGGACTCCAGCTTCGCATTTCAGCATTTTATCAATTAAATTCACCCACGTTCCAGAGAGGAAGATATCAAAGGTACGTATATATTTGGTTGCAATGCCTTTTTCCAGATCAGAGTGAAGTTCTATTACAGTCTGATAGTGTTATCGGGCAGCGAAAAACAGAGCAACCAGGAAATTTGAAAGATGAGATTAGCTGCATATCTGAGGCCATTCCTCCTGATTAGCTGAATCTTTGAGAAGTGTTTTAATGATGGAGGATCACCTCTCCACCAGTGACTGTGATTTCTGCTCTGCTTCGGGGAGGTGCCTGCACACACCCAACGGACCAGCACACACCAGCACTACAATCTACCAAGAAAAAAAAGAAAATATTTTCACTTCCTGGTGCTGTTTTGTTGACTTTTTGGGGACATAAAGGTTGCTCTTTATTAGAAACAGTTAACATATCTGGTGTGGGCAGGAGGGGGATGAGAGATCTATTTTCTCAGTGGTAAATTCAGGCCTGATTGGTGATAGCACACATACACACAATCCTGGCATTTGTTCAAATCCAGGAAAAATAATATTTAAAAATCAATTTTATCTCCTCATAGCTAATGAGCTAATTTAACGACAGGCCAGAAAATGTACAATCATAGCGTTATGAGACTTAGACTTTTCAAGCGTCTGAGTCCAAAAGACAAACACAAATAACCGAGATTCTTGGTGAGCTAGAGAATGTAGGCACAGCTTGGCGTCAGCATCCTGTGACAGCGCGGGACCCATTCCTCTGTGTGTTTGTGCACCTTTTGTTTTAAATAGTTAGATATTACCCGAATTTCGTATTTCTTGGGATGTAAGTGGAGGAGAAAGTGGTAGTGAGGGTCTTAGGGGAGGTGCTCTGGGTGAAGGCTTGGGTCCATGGAGAGAAAGCCACCTCTTCACCCATTTCTTTGCCATAACGGAGAGCCAGTCTGCCGCTGTAGTGGCAGAATGTGACAAAACCGGGTTCACGGACACCCTCAGAATTCTGGGCCAGAATCCACGATGGTTTTCTGAAAGGTGTATTTTGAAGCATGGAACTGCGTGATTGTTTCCCCAGGAGACTGAGAACGATGCCCCCCTGGAATCTCCGGGCGCAGCGACAGCTTTTCGGTGTCTTTTCACTTCTGTTTCAGGGAGGCAAGTGCTTGCGCTTTGATCAAGTGTATATGGTAAATCTCTCTCCCGAGAAGCCGGCTTTCATGTACTTTTTCAGGCAGCCTGTGGGGTGGAGAGCGGAGGTGACCAAGCATTGTGCCTTCAAAGTGGCATCTCTCCTCTGAGCTCATTAAGTCAGGGCTCACACGCTTCACACAAAGGGAAAGCCTCCCAGGTTGCGTCTCCTTTGATATAGATTTTGCCACCATTGTTCCAGGTATTGCCTGAGCGAGCTTATTTCCATATGTATAGAGCAGCAATATGCTTTTTCCTGCCGTTAAACTGTCATCGCGTGTATTTTTAGAAATACATAATCTAAAGAAGACAGCGGATGAGGCAGGAGATCTTACAGGGGCAACATGTGAGCATTCTCTGCCACTTGAGGAATGTTAATTAAAAGATACCTCATCGCGCTCATTTTAATCACCAAGCAGCACTTGATTTATTTTTAACCTGGCAAAAAAAAAAAAAAAAAGTGCTTTCAACAAACTGCTTTCGTGTGCAATTTGTTTCCTCTTCCCCCACGTCGTGTGCACCTGGTGAAGACCCCCGCTCCCCTTAGTAGGTGTGGCGGGTGTAAGGAATGTCCCCGCTCTGTGCCACCACGTGCGGTGTCAGTGTCTTGCTCTAGTCCCAGTCGCATCCCCGGATGCTGAACCTGTGGTTGTCAGAGAAACACAAGGAACAAGGAACGTGTTATTAGATCGTTCCTCATTAGGCACCGCTGGTGCGTGCTTCCTCAGAAAGTTCTCATCGCAGGCGCTTCTGCCAGGACGAATGGACACCCAGCAAAGGCAACCCTGACGCTCGCTTTGCGCTACAGCGAAGGGAGGACAAAGGCAGACCGATTCTGCCTTAGGTTTATGGGAAGCCTGTATTTTTTTTTAATTTTGTTTTATTGCTTAAAGTATTACAAAGAGTGTCAGATAAGTCTCCACTTTCCCCCTTGACCTTTCCCCCCTCCTTCCCAACCCCCCAGTGTCTTGTGTCCATTGATTATGCTTATATGCATGTATACAAGTCCTTCAGTTGATCTCTTACCCACCCCACCCCCCGTATTTTTAAAAATATATCTTATTGATTTTTTTTACAGAGAGGAAGGGAGAGGGATAGAGAGTTAGAAACATCAATGAGAGAGAAACATCGATCAGCTGCCTCTTGCATTCCCCCCCACCCCCCGCCCACTGGGGATGTGCCCGAAACCAAGGCACATGCCCTTGACCGGAATCGAACCTGGGACCCTGGAGTCCGCAGGCCAACGCTCTACCCACTGAGCCAAACCAGACAGGGCTAGTTTTTTTTGTTTTTTTTTCCAATCACGAGATTCCCGCGGCGGGGAGGCATAAGAAAGCCCTGCTCTCCCGTGCAGCCCCGAGCCCCTCCTTGATCCGATGGCAGCCCCGAGCCCCTCCTTGATCCGATGGCTTCCTTGCGTCTGAGTCATTGCGCAGCCAGGTGCTGACTAAGGCTGAGGGCTGTGGGAACCTGATTTCATGTGTCTGGCACGGCCTTCTCAGGTACAGCCCGGGCTCTCCCCCGGGAGCACTCGGGTTCCCTTCATGTCCCATCACCCCGCCTGGCCCGGAATTGAACGGGGGGATGCAAATCTCCAGCACCGAGATAAACCCGGCCTGGCCCTTGGCAGCCAGGCCAGGGGCTGCGGGAAAAATGAGCGCACAGCATCCAGGGCTGTTTTGACAAACTGGTGTGTGTTTTCTCTGTCTGAGTATCTGGCAGCGCAGGTGAAACAATGTGCTGCTGGTATCTTGGCTCGCCACCGGCTCTCAGGCTCTGCAGGGAGTGCCGGGCCAGCCCTGCAAATGTTCCGAGCAAAGCTGTGAAAACAAACGCGGCCGATTAGCGGGACAAGCTCACCGGCTTCTGAGTGCTCACTGCCCCGGCCGCCCTGGCCCGCAGCCCTCTCCCATTCTTTCATTCAGCCGGGCACTTATCAATTAACACCCGGTGACTGCTCTTCTTCTGTGTTCAGCAGGATCTCTGCTCTTTGGCCCTGGAATGAACACAGGTTCGGAGATTGTTGTCTCCTAACACAACATAGACTGTACTGTTTCTTTTAACCATGAGGGCAGCTTTCATTATTGTTATTATTGTATATATATTTTTTAAAACATCCATGTCCACTCCAGAGATTTTAGGGAAGGCAGGTCACAGCAATGATCTTTGAAGTAGGCGTATGTCCAGCGGACCTGGGGTTCTTCTGCATGCAGGGAGGGTTGCACATTTTCTCCGTTACTCTATTCACATGAAAATTCTTCTGAAATTTTCCCGAGGCATAAGGAGCATGCATTTCTTCTTCTTCTTCTTTTTCTTTTTACAGTATAGTTCAATATACCGTGTCAATACTCCTGAAGTGCCAAAATGCTTGGGAAGAACTCTCCAAGCTGGCTGGACGTTTTTATGCCTTCCTCTGGTTTGAAGTGAGAGCCGACCTGGAGTGAAGAGGATTGAAGTGTCCCTTTGGAGGTGAAATCAGAGTGAATTAAAAAGAGTGATTACACCCTCCTTTAATCAAAGGCTCCAGAGATGATGTTTCTTTTAAAAAAAGGAACATCAAGGCGAGAGCTGAGAAAATTACTTTCATACTTTCTGGAGCATTTCAGAGCTACGGCCCATTTTAAGCGTTGTCATTTGTTCTTAAATATCAGCCTCTAGCATCAGTCTTTTGTCTGTGCCCGTCCTTCAGTGGATCAGAAAGTGGGGAGCTTGCCCTTGCTTTGTTGTGAACAAGCAGAAGCTGTCAAATGACTAATGCTCTTGGAATCTCACCGTGGCATTTACTCTGCCTCTGTTGCTATGAGCCCAGTGTTCCCTTTTGCGGCATGTAACCATATAGGTAATATATCTAGCATATGACCCCGACCAAAGGGACTTAGTCATAGCATCATGGTTTTGCCTGAAATAATAATCGTAAAATGATTAAATGTACTAATTAACAGGGCTGCCATATACGCTTGGGTAGGCTGTGCACTGTGCAACGCCAAGAGATCCATTCTCATTTTAATCTATGTGAACAATTTTCAAAACAACAGTGTCTGTGTTTGTAATTAGTCATATGGACTAATTAACTTAAACTAGCATGAAAACAGTAAAAGTAAAAAGACACTCACATTCTCAATGCAAGTGTTTATTCAAACATTTCACATTGAAGAGGAAGAAATGCTAGGCCTTTATGGATCCTAAGAAACAAGAGCTTACTTGAAATTAATTCATTGACATTAACAGTACTTCATGTTAAAATCCTTCTTTGCATTATTGCAAAATAGATAACCCATTACTTTTAAAAGAAAGGCATCAAAATTTTAGATTTATAAACAGCTTTTAAAAATAAATATTTCCTTCCTGCTTCCAAGAAATTGTTTGGCTAAACTCCTCCCAGATGTCAGGTCTGATGAATAATAGAGAAAGGAATAGGAAATATATTTTTGTTCAAAATTAAATGTGTTTTTATTGCTTAACCTGAGACATTTAGAAATCAGTGGAAGCCAGAATCAATTAGTAGTGCCAGATTTCTCTCATTTTTTTTTGGCTTTTGTTTTACCTGTTTGTGCCCATTTTAATTAGAAAATAATACAATGACAGTATTAATTTCACCTGGCAAGTTCTGTTACTACTGCAACGTTGGCATTGAAAAAATGAGACTTTTTTTTCTAGAAAAGGCAGTAATTTTTGTAGTCTAAAAACTATATTACTCTTTTAATCTTTTTCTAACCATAGATTGTTATAACATATAGTTTTAGATAATTCTTGAAGAATACTTGATATTAAGATAAAAATTTCAACATGTCCTAGGAAACCACAAAGACTTTGAAATTAAAATGAAATATAATCTTTTAATTTTTATTTTTATTTGCCAATTTTTAAGTATGAACATGAAGATACAAACTTAAATATTTTCAATTTCCTAATATTTTTTCAGAAATTGTACAAATGACTACAGGTAACATTATACTTTATAGAAAGATATTTGATGTTAAAATTGCTGAGATGAAGATACAAACTTAAAAAAAATAGAAGTTAAAACACACACACACTAGACCCCCAATTTGAATAGAATGTTACCATATATATTATTTCAATGAAACTGACCTAACATATCACTATTATTAAACTCTGTTATTTTTTAAATTTTGATTTCTTTTCAGCACATCCCTTTACTATTTCTGCAATCTAGACCAAAAATTATATTAAAACAAGAGAAGTAAAATCTTCCTTATTTTATTCTTTTGATATTTTGTGTTCTGTATATCTACTAAGTAGTCATATATTGATGGTACTAAATTAATACTATATAAATTAAAAACAGTAATGCAACAGTAGAATACACATATGGCACATGTTAACAAAGTAACTTTCATACCTTGTATTTCATTAGGTATAGCTTTATTATTATTATTACTATTGTTCAGAACATTACTACTTAGCATCTGATAAATGCATAAAATTTAAGTCTGTTCAAAATGGTGGTGTGGAATGGTATGCCATTTGATAAAATAAATGTGAACATTGTTTCTTCAGCATAATTTTATTTTAAGAGGCAAGGGATGTATGCAAGGTTTAATGACATATAATGCTATATATGAGGTTTAATTACTTTCCAACAAAAGAAAGGAAACTCCAACTTTTATAACACAGGTATGAGTTTTCCTAAGCCAATTATTAGATTATGTTTTCAAATGAATGCAGAATTTGGATCTGAACATTTTTCATGCTAGTCTTTTAATTCTTCTTCTATTTTTATTCATTAAATCTATAGCTTAGGTAAAAACAGAGAAACAGAATGCTTGCAATCTTTTAGTAATCTTCTTAATCAAATGCAAGACATTTACAAAGAAGGAATGGGAATTAAGAATCCTGGAAAACTTAATATTTTGCTTGGCTTGCTTCCTGGTCACCATTCCTATAGGCAGCACCAGGCTGGTTTTTATATGCAATGGCAAAGCTTGCCTGGATATAAGTGACTTTGATGGGAACAGATATCATGCATATTTCTATATAATTCTCATAATCACCTATTCTTTCTTGATACAAGTAACATAGCTTCTGAATGTACTCCATTCTCAAATACTATATTTGTAAAATGTAAGCCATTATCTTTAAATACACTATATTCTACTAATTTTACAAAGTAACTTCTTACGTTGGGGCTAAGAAAAGTCTCTGGTTATCAACTTGGGTTATTTTATACTATAAGAGCACTGCATTCTATTGCAATTTACTTGCCTTCATATAGTGTAAATAAGATTTAGAGTGTGTTCAAAGTAATTGTTTTGACAATTACCACATGACAGTGATAACATGTTAGTGATTTTGGAACAGTTCAAACGTAAGTATCTAACCTTTTTGCTCTCCAAGTTCATTTTCCCCATTAATTAAATTAAAATAACAAGAGTGTGGGAAAAATGACTAGATTGGCCCACTACAATTGTTTTATTTAAAATACTTCCTTCTTTTACTTATCAGTAAAGCATTAGGTAAATTGTGCAGAAATTTTGGTTTGCTTTCTTTTGCTTTATTTTTTACAAAAGTGAACTTTGTCAAAATAATAGCGAATGCTTTCTCAGATCTTTGTTGGTAGTCACGGCAGGTAGACATATATTTGTTGCAAATATAAACTCTATAAATGTTTTTCAAGTCAAGATAAATTGAGATGTGTTCACAGATTTATTTTAAATGTTTGAGGTGTTCTTTAGTTTATTTCTAAATCTTGAATGCATATATTTAAGAGACAAATGTGCGCTCACCATGTCACTTCTACATTATCTGGTAATATTTTATATGCTCAAAAAATAAATTTCCAAGGGTAATGTACCATCAACTTCTGAAAAAAGATCCTTCACAAATTATCTTTTTCAAAACAGTAGAATCCCAGATTTCAGGAAACAGCGAGCAATAGCAGCTGCAAAAAACATTCATGTTGAAATTTTGATCATCTTTCTATGAACATGAACTTAAAAATAATGTGGAGGTCATGACCAGATTCATGGGGCAGTATGTGGAAAATTGCTTTTCCTGCTCAGAGGGCACTAGTTCTTCATTAAGGTGGATTAATCTGCGCTCTTGGCTCTTCCTTTGTAATTAGAAGATTTTCTTATTGACTCAGTAAAAAAAACAACACACACACACACATACAGAAATATTTCTTATAATTAAGAAATGGTATTTGAATTTGTGTATTCACATTACTTTTTCAGAAATCTTCCAGTGTCTTTAAGCTCCATATCCTAAAGTTAGGGTTGGGGTAGTGGGGAGTAGGGAGGCTAGGGGAACAAGGCCTAAATGGCCTGTGGCATCCCAGGATATATTAGAAAATCCAGCCATTTGAAAGAGAAAAGAAGCCTTACTTATAGTTCCGGAAACGCTTTCTATTTCCTTGTCTCCGAATGCCAAATATTTTATAGGACTTCTCCATTTACAAGTCAAACCAGCATTTTTACTTGAGAAATCCCATAAACTCAAAGCTGACTACATATTCTCTGTGAGTCTGTTTCTCTTTATCCAGTGTTAAATTTTTATGGTCTTGGGTGGTAACTTTAAAGGCCTATCATGAAATTGGATTTTTGTCTTTCTGATTTGCTTCTGTTCAGAGGAGATGCATGGTATTTCCTTTTAAATGCAAATGAAAAAAATAAAATAAAAAGAGTCTGTGTTTGTAATAGAAGTGACATGGGCCTGTATCCTGGGCTAGATTAGAGTCAGGTCTCAGAGTAGGAAAACCCCTGGGCTCACGTTTACAGGGCCCATAAATTCTGAAGTGACAGTGTGATGTTTTGATTTGCAGACTGACACTAAAGCTGCCTCATATAATAGCTCCTCTTTTTTTTTACTTCCGGAGTTTGCAGCAGGCAACTGTTAGATACCTGCGGCTCCTGGGTGACCACTGGCTAGACTTCTGAGGGGGAGCCCAGAGATGCCCATAGCGGCTACCTCAGAAGCTTCTCTTATCTTCACTCGTGTCAGGAGAGCAGTATCTGGCTTACTCAGATGGGATCTGGGGGCCTCGGGTTTTATTTGCTGGCTCTATCTTTATTTCTTGTACCTAGATATCAGTTGCCTTTCAATTGGGAGGGGGGGGCGGGGGGGGAGCTGCAATCTCCTTTGATAAGGGGATTTTGGACCTCAAGCTTTAATATATATGGGCTAGATAGACATCTGTTAGTGGGCGTTGCCTTGAGGGAATAGATAGTGGGGAAAATCTACATTGAAAGCAAAAGGCTATGTTTGAAGTCAATAGGATAAGTGGAATTTAAGCAGGAAGCTCAGCATCTAAATCAATTTAGTCATACCACTATTTTAAATGTCAGTAAGGATGGCGAGCTGTTGTCTTCCTATGCGTACAGAACAGAGCCTGGTTAAATGTCTCATCTCTTAGAGATCAAAGCAGACTCAAATATCAACTATCTATCATCTATCATCTGCATTGCTCTGTATCCCTTCTTGTCCTTCATGATTTCCCAACCATCAAAGCTGTGTTATGTTTGAAATAGCACCGTAAACATGTTAAGCCGCTATTATCTGGCACCTACTGTATGCTTTAGTCGCTGAGATTTTGGGGGCTATGTAGGCTCTAGAGTTACTTGATAGCTGTGTGACCTTGTATAATATACTAAACTTCTCTGTGCCTTTCTTTATAAAGGGGAGAAAATGCTAGTACCTATCTCATATTATGTTGGATGTTTAGATATGTTAATATATGCAAATCACTTAGACCAATACCTGGAACATTGTTGTAGGTAGCCCATTACATAAAGCATCTTATTTTATTCCTTACCCACCCCATGAGGTTAGAAGCAAGTTTATCTTCTGTTTAAGCTCCCATTCCTTTGAAAGCGAAGCCTGTGCCTAATACATAACTCCAGGGAGCAGGAGTAAAGGGTAAGGGAGTAAACAGGAAGGGAAGGAAAGACAATGCAAGGATGGAGTTTGGAGTTGTCCACCAACAGGGTGGGCATGATTCCAGGGGCCTCTTGTAAAGGCTTAAGAACTGTCCAAGCACCCTAACTGGTTTGGCTCAGTGGATAGAGCATCGGCCTGCAGACTGAAAGGTCCCAGGTTCGATTCCAGTCAAGGGCATATACCTTGGTTGCAAGCACATTCCCAATAGCGGGTGTGCAGGAGGTAGCTGATCAATGTTTCTAACTCTCTATCCCTCTCGCTTCCTCTCTATAAAAAAAATCAATAAAATATATTAAAAAAAAAAGAATTGTCCAAGTACTAGCGACCAAGCATTGTGATATAAAAGGGGGAGATGTTTATCCATCAGCTTCCATCCTTGCATCAATCAAGGTTGGTGAACGGATAGTTAGCTGTCCACCTATCCTGTTTGTACTGCTTGAATGCAATCCCATGGGTCCCACACACAGAAGTGTGTGCTAAAGACACCCTTGCGAAGACCTGAGTTGAGTTGCTATCCCCTTGTACTTCTCAAAGTGAGCAGAAGTGGGGCCCAGCTATTCTCTTCAGCAATGCTAAGAGATGGGACAGAGATGATTTGGAGTCATGTGCAAGTTTCAAATACATCCCCGTTTCACAGATAGGGAAACCGATTCCCTGTCGGAGAGGAACAAGTAAGCCAGCTAATGAGTTAGTAACTCACAGACCAGCTTTTGTGAATCCAAAGCTTGTCTTTTTCCATTCCACCATGCAATCGCTAATCATGGGCACATGCCTCCACTATCTTTACAGACATAAATATTTCTTCTCAAAAGTCTGACTTCTTAGCACACTTTTAGATGATTGAGGACAATGTTTATATTGGGGACTAAGTCAAGATGCAGAAGTTGTAGCATAACATGAACATCTCCGAACATCAGCAATGCATTTCAATTTATGTTAGTTTCATTTTCTAAAATGACATCAAACATGAATGGAAAGGAGAGGAAATTCAATAACAAGTTGAAGTGTTGACATTGGTAAATTTTTAGTCTGAAATTATAATTACTACAAACGTTTTCTTTCTTTCCTTTTTGCTCTAAATAGGGTGTGTGTTTTTCTGTGTAGGGGTGTGAATATTTCCCAAGGAAATAATACAGTTATGATACAGTTTTCCAATGACAGGATCCAAACCCATTTGACTTGTTCTTGGGTCATACTAATATAACATATAATTTTATATTGTAATTATATATGCAATGGATTTATGATTATATATGCAATTTGATCAATGTTTAAGAAAGGATATGACTTATATTTGATTGAGCATATTATGCCCCCCCAAAAAAATTTACAAATGAGAAATTTCTAGAATTATAAATATCGGTGTCTATGGCATAAAAAAGTAAATAAAAATACAAATAAAAATATATTCATTCATTTATTTGTTCTAAAAATACACATGGAAGGTTTTGTGCTTGGTGCTGGAGACAGAAAGATAAAAAGACCTTTCTTGCCCTCAAGATGCTCACTGTGTCATTTAGAAGTTAGACAATAATTGGGTAGTTATGAGGCTCATCATTTCTGGGTTATTACAATAGCCTTTTTACTGATCTTGCTACCACTCCATTCCTACCTGCCACCAGCCACTACCACCTCCTATTATCCTATTCCTCCCATTATGTCCCACAAATCTGTTTGAACCTGCTGCCAGAAAGATATTTTTTTCCCTCTAAAATTTGTTCATGCCACTTCTTTGCATGGAATTCTTACTAGCTCCTCACTGGATTCAGGGTAAAAGATGTAGGTCTGTTGCGGGGCAGATGGCTACCGGTCCTGCTTCAGGTCTAACCTCTTCTATTTGTTTCAGCACGAAACCATTGGGAGCTCTCTGTGCCATGTGTAAGCCCCTGTACTTCCACTTTTCAGCTTAAAAGTGTGTCTTAGATTGTGTGTGTGCATTTGCTGATTTGTGGTGGAATTGAGAATTGCTCTTTATCACTAGTTGGGGGCATTTTGAATTTGATGTGCCTTTGTGAATTTTCTTCATGGTTCTTTAATTTGGGACTTGTTGAATTTCTTGGATGTGTGAGTTAGTGGTATTCATCAAATATGAAATAACTTTTTTTAAAAAACCTCTAATAGCCATGGGTGGTGTTGCTCAGTTGGTTGGAACATTGTCCTGCTCACTGAATGGTGGGTTTGGTTCCTGGTCAGGGCACCTGCCCAGTTTGTGGGTTCAGTCTCTGATCTGGGTCCATGAAGGAGATAGCTGAGAGATGTTTCTCTCTCACATTGATGTGTCCCCCCCTCTCTCTGTCTCTCTCTCTCTTTCTCTCTCACCCTCTCTTTTCCTCTCTCTCTAAAATCAATAAAAACATCCTCATGGAGATTAAAAAATATCATGTATACATATATTTTGCTTTGCCTAATGTTAACATAATCATTCCAGCTTTCTTTTGATAGGGTTAGTGTGCTATATCTTCTTTCATCCATTTGCTTAACCTACTTGTGTTTTACATTTAAAATTGGATGTGTTGAAGTCAGCATATACTTGGCTAATGCTTTTAAAAATATATAATACTAGGGGCCCGGTGAATGAAATTCATGCACTGGGGGAGGGTGGGGGTCCCTCAGCCCAGCCTGCCCCTCTCACAGTCTGGAACCCCTCAGTGGATGTCCTATGATGGCCCCAGTCTGGCAGGCGCCTTTTGTGTGTGTGTGTGTGTGTGTGTGTGTGTGACCACTGGGGGCCTGCCCCCAGCCTCATCTGAAGCTCAGAGCAGTCATCCTGCGCGTGTCTATCTGCTGGGGGCCTATCCCTAGGCACACCATAGAGGCTTGGAGCAGGCACCCCCCTGTGTTGATCTCTCAGACTCCTGCCATCCCCTACATGTTGTTCTTTTTTGAGCTGTGGCCAGGACTTGGTGCTGCCTGTCTGCCAAGGTTGCCTACTCCCCATCTTCCTCCAGCCACCAGAAAGCAGGGAAAACCCCACCTGTTCACTGCCTCATGGTCAGGCCAGCCTTTTCCCACTCCCCAATCCACGCAAGGGGACTGGGGAGCCAGCCAGGCAGGCGGAGGGCGCCCAGTGGCCTTGCTGCCGGCCTGGGCTGCCTTTCTCCCGCTCTGCGATTCCCCGCAAGGGGGCCAGGTAGCCTGGCCTGGGCAGGCAGTGAGGTGGGCACCCGGGGGTCTCGCCAAGGGCCCAAGCTGCTTTTCTCCTGCTCCTCAGTCCCCTTGCCCTGCTCCTCAGTCCCCTTGGGGGGAACGGTGAGTGGGAGAAAGGCGGCTTGGGCCAGTGGGTAGGCAGCCGGTGCCAGCCATCTTGGCTGGGTTAATTTGCATACAGCCACTCTGATTGGCTGGTGGGCGTGGCTTAGGCATCCCAAAGAAACAGTCAATTTCAATATTATGCTATTATTAGAGTAGATGCCAATTATTGCATTTATTTGGTGTGTTTAGCCATTTAAATTAAATGTGCTTATTATGATTGGGTTTAAATCTACCTTCTTTTTTCTGTTTTGTATTTGTCCCATTTGCTCTTTGGTTTCCTTTCTCCCATTTCCTGCCTTCTTTTGGAACAATTTTGTGTTTTTGGTGATTCCATTTCATCTCCCTTTTGGCTTACTGGTGATAGCTCTTTGTTGTGATTTTTAGTGATTAATTTATGATTTATAGTATAACTAACTTATTGACTTATTGCAATCTTCATGTATAGTATATGAGCTTTATAACCGTATATTGCCTCTTAATTTTTGTGCTATTGTAGCACCTTTTGTTGTCACACGCACTATAAGCCACTCAATATGTTGTCATTATTTTAGCTTTAAACGGTCTATTTGCTTTTAGAAGCTCTAAGTCCTGTTTTGCTCCCATTACAGTGGTCCCTCCTTATTTGAGATTTCACTTTCTGCAGTTTTTGTTCTCTACTCTTCAACCGTGGTCCAAAAATATTAAATGAAAAATTCCAGAAATGAACGATTCATATGTTTTAAATCGTGCACCATTTTGAAGACCATGAAATATTGTGCTGTCTTGTTTCATCCTGCTTGGGACATGAATCATCCCTTTGTGCAGTGTCTCCACGCTGTGTACGCTCCTGCTCCCTGCCAGTAGTCACTTAGTGGCCGTCTTACTTGTCAGATTTCAGTGCTTGTGTTCAAGAAACGTTTCTTTCACTTAATAATGGCCCCAAAGCACAAGAGTGGCGATGCTGGCAATTCAGATGTGCTGCGGGAAAACAGTAGGCTGCTTGTTTTAAGTGAAAAGGTGAAAGTTCTCAACTTATTTAGAAAAGAGGAAAAAACATCGCATGGTGAGGTTGCTAAGACCTACAATAGAAATGAATCTTTGCCTGTGAAATTGTGAAGAAGGAAAGGGAAATTCACGCTAGTGTTTGCTCTTGCATCTCAGATTGCAGGTTATGGTCACAGTGTGTGATGAAGTGCTTAGTTAAGATGGAAAAGGCTTTATATTTTGGGGTGGAAGACAGGAACAGAAAACATGTTCCAATTGATGGCGATATGTTGAGCCAGAAAACATGAGGCCTATGTAACATTTCATTAAGAGATCCCCTGAAATGAATGACACCAAGTCACTTACTGCAAATCAGTTATGGTCGCACAGATTCAGGAGTGATTTAGACTGAACAATATAAAAATTAATGGAGAGGCTGCGTTTGCTGATGAAGAAGCTGCTGTCAGATTTCCAGCAGAGTTGAAGTCGGTTCAGATTTGGTGTTATCTGCTATTTCAGTCCTTCACTGGGGGTCTTGAAAATATTTCCCATGGAAAAGAAGGGTCAACTGTTTTTTAAAATGCTGCTCCATTGTTTTCCAACTGATGTTGTTTTCAATGAGAAATTTACTGTTACTCCCATCTTTGTTCCTCTGTACATAAATGTGTCTGTTTTCTTTAGCTGCTTTTAAGAATTCCCTTTTCACTGGTTTTGGGCAATTTGATTTTGACATGACTTTGTTTAGTTTCTATTTATGTTTATTTTGCTTGGGGCTTGTTGAACTTCTTTGATAGGTGGATATATAGTTTTCATCAAATTGGAAAAGTTTTTGGCTATTATTTCCTTCAGTACTTATTCATTTTTCTCCTTCTCTCCTCTCTTTATGGGCATTTTAATTATACTTCTACTAGGGCACCTGAAGTTGTTCTATAGCTCAGTGAAATTCTACCCTGTAAACTGTAGAACTCGTAGTTCCTCCAGAAGTTTCTAGCTCTTTTTTCTTAATTCACAGACATTTCCAGACTCAGCCCAGGTTTTCCCTCTGGTGACTCAGCTTAGAAATTTTCCCTTGCAAGCAAGCTGGGGCAATCATAGGACACTAGAGGCCCACGACCTGGCCTGCCGGATAGAGCTGAAACCAGCTCTCTGACATCCCCCAGGGGTCCCAGATTGTGAGGAGGCACAGACCAGGCCGAGGGACCCCACTGGTGCATGATTGGGGCCAGGGAGGGATACAGAAGGTTGGCCAACTGTGGAGGGACAGTGGGAGGGCTCCAGGGAATGTCCGGCCCGTCTCACTCAGTCCAGATTGGCTGCACCCCAGAAGCAAACTAATTTACTGGTTGGAGTGTCTGCTCCCTGGTGGTCAGTGCACATTATAGCTAGTGGTTGAGCGGCCTTAGCATACCATTAACGTATTACACTTTGATTGAATGGACAACCAGACAACTGGGCACTTAGCATATTAGGTTTTTATTATATAGGACTAGGGGCCTGGTGCACAAAAATTTGTGCACTCGGGGGGTGGGGGTCCCTCAGCCCGGCCTGTGCCCTCTTGCAGTCTGGGACACCTCAGGGGAGATGTCCACCTGCTCGCATGCCTGGCCAGCCTGGGTGAGGGGATGAGGGCCATTTTCAGGCTGCCCACATCCCCTTCAGGGTTCGTGCACTGGAAGGTGGGAGGGCTGGTGAGTGCAGGCCTGGACATTTCCCACCAGAGGGCCCACGATCACACACGCCTGGTGGGCCCCCGCCGCTGAGGGGACACACCTGGCGCAGAGCAGGGTGGTGAGCCAGGGGCGGACGCTGGTGCAGGATTCCTCAGTGGGGCCCTGCTGCTGAGCAAACACACCCGGGGTGGAGCTGGGCAGCAGACTGGCTTTGGATTCTCTGCACTGTGCAACAGATGCTCCCACATGCCGCGGATGAAGGTAGCGGACCCTGGACGGGTGCTCCCGCATCATTGTCCTTTGTTTTCTAATGTCCAGTGTCTTCAATGTTCAAAACTTCTGGGTTATTAGTTGTTTCAGATGAGAAAATAAATTTATTTGTATTACTTCTGGTTTGAATTTTGCCTATCAAAGTTTAGGCCATGGATAGACTTTTGCTAAAATTTTGATAGTTGTAAAGAAAAACTTAAACCACAGGAGAATAAGTCTAATTTATAATCTTGAAACCAGTAAATAATTTATATTATTTATTCTTTGGAATATTTTGCATGTGTCAAAAGAGAATAATGGGAGATTTGGCTGCAAAATTAAGTTCCAAATTCCAACCTTAAGTTCTCAATTACCAATTTTTAAAGATTTCAGTATTTCATGAGGATACATCAAAAGGTTTTTACCATAAAGCGATTGAATTGAAGCTTTGCTGATGAATATTAAACTAATGCTGAGAGGCAACATGGCATGATCATTGGGAATATGGCTCTAGACTTAGCCTGCCTGAGTTTGAATTTTTGACACAACTTCTAATGACAATGAAATCTGAATGAAGTAATTTACCTTTTAGGTATCTCAGTTCCTTTTTCCTTAAAATAGGGTTTTTGTGAATATTAAATGGGTCCAAGTTTATAAGATAGTTACACAAGTATACAGTTAATGACAGTGGCAACTAAGGAGTTTTCAATAAGATTTGCAGGTGAGATGCTTAGGGGGGCAGCAGAGGGTCCACATCTCAGGAGAGAGAGCACAGAATGAGAAATACTGATCTATGAGAAGATTGCATGAACATAATTACTAGAAAGGTGGAGTAGAGAGAGGAGAGATCAAGAATGTCTTACAGGGAATGAGGCAGAAGAGTTGGGAGACATAAAGAAATAGACCTTAAAGAAAGAGGAAAATCAGGACAGCATAATATTTCACAATTCCTGGGAAAAGAGTTTCAAGAAGGATGGAGCCTATAGAACAGGAATAAGAGAGGGCCACAGCATGCGACTAAGTACTGAAGAATTATGGGTGACTGTCAAGAAAATCATTTCAGCCAAGTATTAAGTATTAAGTGGTGAAATAGGCATATGAAGATGATGAAATTATGGAGAGTTTGCATAGCCCGTTTCTTAAATAAAGATTTTGTGCTGATTGGATAACACTGGGAAAGTAGGTTGAAGAGTGACTTTGATTGAAGGAAGGAATTCTCTCTCCACCCCTCTCTGGCATCACAATTTTACAAGGACATATTGGAGACAAAAAGTCTAACAAAACATTTTCAGACAGTAGAGCACGCCGTTGAGGGAGGTTCTTTTTGGCAGTGGTAGTTTTTTTGCATTCTTCGCATGCGTTACCTCCTCTCAGTATTGGGACATCTGTGTTTATATTTCCAATACTTTCTTGCTTATTTACTTATGCATCAGCAAGTAAAGCTCACCTGGTGAGCTTGTTAAAATGAATGTTCCGGGGCCCTACTTCAGGGATTCTGTTTCAATAGGTCTAGGGTGAGGTCCAGGAATCTGTGCATTAAAAATATATATTTGTTTAGTGTTTGAATAGGCAATACACTCACATGGTTTAAAAGGTTCACACAAATATAGGCTGAATAACTACCTTCTTACACCAGTTCCTCAGCCTCTTAGCCCCCTATTCCTAAGCATTTGATTTTATCAGGGTCCTTTGTGACTTTCAGGATACTTATAAAAAGTGTCTGCCTTTTGTTGTTCTTGCCTAATAAATGGGGAGACTTGAAATAAAATATAATCACAGGGCAGGAGCTGTAGATGGAGAGTCTGAACAATATATGTGAGAGAGGAGGAAGTCAATGGGGGATGCACTTACAGATAGTGTTAATGGTTGGTGTAAATATTAAGGAAAACCTCTTAAGTTTTCAAAATGCAGATAGCAATGGCACAGGCCTGGACAAAGCCTTCGAATACAATATTTGCTCTTCAGATATGGGACCCTGTCTATGACTGTTTTAATGGTAGGAATCTTGAATGCCCGTGAGGGGACACGGTCAATTACATGTATGTTTCTTTTATTACTATTATTTTTTATTTATACTAAATTTATTGAACTACAAAAGTGATTAAAAATTAGCCCCTCAGGTTCTCTGAAAACATGAACTCTATGCATTTGTCATGTTTTTCTTTGATATTAGGCCACAGGATCTCAGATAACATTAAATGGATTCAAAAGATATGACTTCTCAGCACCAAAAACATTTTAACAGATGAATACAAGCACCGGCTGCTGCATCCCCCTTGGTTCCGGCATGTTCTGTTTATTTACCTCACCCTCTGCACTTTCAATAACCCTTCTGTCAACATTGTGGGTGTTCAAGTTTCAAACATCATCTAGGGGTAAATGGCCTTTTCACTAATAAGATTTTCCAGTTCTTGAGACATATCTTTGGTAAGAGATTGTTATGAGTACACATTGACAATAAAGAAGGAAAATTCTGAGTTTTGTATAGTTCTCTGCCTTGGGCTATTTAGTTATGGTTCTTCAGGGTACTTCTTATTTTGTAAAGTCATTTTAAAAAGAATTGTAATTATGGAAGCTCCAACTCAAAGATCAGTTTGGAGTGAACATTTCTCCAACTTTAATTTTAAGGTCTTATGCAAAAGCTCAGAAAGCAGCCATCTCAATTCAAGAATATTCCCACCGAGATGGGAGTAAATTCACAGTCCAGCAGCGCCTGGTGCAGAATTACAGAATTACTCCTGGAAGTGAGCTGGGGACACAGGTTCAGGCTGAGGAATAAGCTTTACAATCTCCACAGTGACTGGATGTCGCAGAGGGACACAAACGGATTTGGTGAGAGACTAGCAATGCTAAAGATGAACAGAAAAATCAACTGAGTCAAGTTTTCTTTTGAAAATGTCTCCTTTTGAATTATTTTGAACAGAATTTGTTCCCACTGTGGTTATGAATGCAGTTTTCTCCCTCCCCTGCCCAACCCCAACATGTATATCAATTTGTGTTTCAGAATCTGAAATGCCCTTTAGGGGGTAGTCACATTAAGTTGAGGGTAAGTAGAGAACATTATTTGAACTTAATTGCAGGGACATATAAAAATAGAGTGATTCTTTATAGAATTACAAAGTGAGAGAAATGTGATTATCTTTGTATTTCTTCTGCCTTTGCTATTTCTCCTAAAAGCAGCTATGTTAAACAATTCAGGGAGTAATAGAAAAATGGATGTAAACTGTTTGATGACGTTTTAGAGTGCTACTTATTGATATTTTCATAAATCTGAAAAATTGAAATGCACATGTAATGGTACTTTTTAAAGAATATTTCAAATATCCTAGATTAAGGTGGGATTGAAATACAACACTATTATATTGTATTTCTAAAAATAGAAAAGAGTAATTAGTATGGATTATTTCTTTATAAAATAACTTTAGAAAATTGTGGAAGAACAACTGGTAGATAGGTTGAAGTAACATTTTGCAATTATACTAAGGAAACATCAATGCAAATTTGGGGGCTGCATCTATTTATGTTACAATATGGGAAGCAAATCTACATTATAAAAATGTCTATAGCTCTAAAATTTAATTATGTAATTATGAAGTTGATGAAAAGCTTTACAAAATAAACAGGGAGTGCAATTAGTGTATATATTTGGGAGGTGAGGGGAACAGCAAACCTGATTGGAATTAGTAATACCTTTCGCTTGACAATTAAAAAAAAGTCACGGACCTCTAATATGAATAATATGTAAATATGAAAATGGAAATATGGAAGTGGCTTACCACATTTTATCCAGAGTTCATAAAAGTAAAATCAATACATACAAAATAGCTAATTAGTAAGGAAATATGTTGAAATATAATGGAAATATGTTAGAATTTAATCCTATAGTAACCACTAAAAATTATATGAGTCACCTATCTTAAAATTATGATCAGTGATGGTTTCCAGTATAATAATGACCTCTGTTTTGGAAGGGGGTTGGTCCATCATTACATAGTCATTGTGGTAGGGGAAATGTCACAGAAATGTAAACTAGACAACTATTTGTTTGGTGAGAAAATGACCACTCTTATACATTTTAATAAGTGTCTTTGAAATTTAATTTTATTTGAGAAATTACAAGAAAAACCTAAAAAAAGACCCACAGAAAACAACAAAGTGCTCATGTGAAAAATAAGTGTTTTCTTTTTTCTTTAAAAAACAGTTTTGCCACAAATTCTTAGATGCCATTGTATTCAAAAGGCCAAAGTATCACCACCTGAAAGAGATGGCATTTCAGGTCCCTCCAGGACCTGCCACAGAATCAGCTTTCCTGCCTTTGTGGCCTGTTTGATGGAAAAGATAGTCCTGATGATAAGTCATTCAGGAGATTTATTTCATCTGTTAAGAATCAAAAAGGAGAAAGGGGAAGGGAATGCAAGGTAGAATTCTGAAGTTCAGCACTACAGAAAAATTACTGCTTAAATTGAAATGGGATTTTTGAACTGGAACCCGGATTCTTTGTCTGCCAGAATCGAAGAATGAATCCACGGACCGAGGGTGGTAGAGCAAAGGTGGAGATTTATTGAAGAACAAGTCCAGACTCTCATGGGGGAGTGGGAAAGCGTCCCACAGAATGGACTCCCACGTCGGGAGGGGAAAAGGGTTTATAAAGGCTGCAGTTCCTGTGTCCAGTTTCAAAATGCACACATTTTCACATCACACAGGACGGCCTGTCTTCAGACTTATCTCAAAGCACAGGAGTTGGGTCCTGGCACAGGGGAGGTGGGAAGAGTAAGAATCACCTGATTCCTGCTCAGGCCGGACTGCTAGTCCAAGGGAACTGGGGTAGGCGCACAGCTCTCCCTGCCCGTAGGCAGGATTTCAAACACAGGTGGTGTTCTCTGTGGTTCTTTCCACTGCCAGGGCCTGGCATGCTGATGTGGCTCTCTAGTTCCCAAAGTGCTGCTACAGTTTCAAAAATGCTCATTGTTTTAGCTAACTGCAGGAGACAGCTCATAGCTGAGTAAATGAAGAACAAGATTGCTCTGAAAGGAAATTCACCCACAAACCTAAGAATCTTCTTTGTCAATGACTATTTTTAAAACCATAGACAAAGTTGCAAAACTTCATTTTAAGATGAAGTATGGGTTAAGATAACAAGATAAAACACAAACCAAACAAACTCACAATGTTTTAATCTCAATATGTTCTTTTACAATGAGACAACATTTTATCGTTATAAATACTGGCCTAAAGGATCGGTATTAATATTTTTAGATTTCTTCTATGATAAATAAAACTGAAATAGGAAGTGAATAGGAAAAATATTGGAAATTTTTAACTTTTAAAAACACCCTTCTTTAAAAGGAGAATTAGAAATTTATTAGTTTAGCTCTTTATGAAATTATTGCTCGATTTTCACTGATGATTCTAGTTTGAAATAAGCACCCTTTGTCATTTGTTCAAGCAGGTATAGAGCAAAGCTATTTTTGCTTTTTGTTTATCTTAAAAATAAAATAAATGCTTTTGAAATAGTATTTAAAGAAAATTTGATATCAGTGAGCTTTTTAAACATAAAGCTGCTGATAGTATTTTATTTTTTGTTTTTAATGTGCAAGTTCTAAATTTATTCTCTTGTAAATGAAAAAATGGACCCTCTTGGAAGATTCAGAAAATAATTTAAATATGCAGGATAAGTAAGGATGATTCTATACATGAGGTCTTTGCTTATTGGAGGTCATTTCCATTGTCTTAACTCCAAGAACAGCTATTTCCTCCAATACTCAATTCTTCCTCTCAGCTCACTTCTCTTGGAAATGTGCCTTCCAGTGTCTTGTAATGTAAAATAGACACTTTTAAAAGTTCTAAACTATATCATTAGTTTTTCACCCCTTTTCCTTCAATTTTTTACTCTGATTGAAGTAAATAAGACCTCCTCTCCCCCCCAAAAAAAATCCCAAAACCAACAACTAAAAGAAACCAAACAACTATTAACAACTCAACTTTTGCACTATTCAAGAAGTCTTCCATTGGTGAATGGCTTGAAATGACACATTTGCATCAGAATGATCTCTCTCTGGTTTTCTTGTATAACTTTAAAATCACGGTATTTTCTTAACAGAAGCCCAGACAGTGTATGAATTGTAAAATTACTGCAGTTTGTACAAATAATTCTTTACTTCTGTGTGAATTGCTCTCTTAGAATAGCTTCTTAGAATAGGCAAAGAAAGGAGTTCCTCACGCCCTGGTTCTGTGTGTGTGCGACTGTGATTTTTTTTTTTTTTTTTGTTAAGAGTGGTGGAGGCAGTATGCCTGCTACACGGTAGAATTATTAGTGAAGTTCTAGAATTTACAGTGTGAGGAATGAATGCCTGAACCTGCTATAAACTTCATTAGTAGAGGATGGCAATTAAAAAATGCTATATGGGTGAGTAACGAACTCTAGCACAGGGACTCTTTCTTCTCAATGCAAATTACACCAGGAAGAAATATTAGTGTAATATTGTGTAAATATTGCTTGTAAGTATAATTTGTTGCAAAAATAAGCATGATGCAAATATTTGTTGTGTGGGTCAGTAGTTTATATTTTTGATTGTGGTAAAATATAAGTAACATTATATTTGTCATTTTAACCCTTTGTGACTATATGATTCAACAACATTAAATGCATTCATAATGTTTTGTAACCATCACCACTATCTCTACCCAAAAATATTTTCTTTGTCCGAAATAAACACTCTACCCATTAAACAATTAAAATCTCCCTCCCCCACTTCTTATCATCTCTCTTCTACTTTTTGTCTTTATGAATTTGCCTGTTTTAGGTACTTCATATAAGTCTAACCATAAAATATTAGTTCTTCTGTTTCCAATTTCACAAAACATAATGTTTGCAAGATCTACTTACGTTGGAGCATCTATCAAAGTTTCATTCTCTTTATGGCTGAATAATATTCCATTGTATGTACATTGCACATTCTTTTTTATCTGCTCACCTGTTGACAGGACATTTGTATTCTTTCCACCTACTGGCTATTGCAAACAATGCTGCCGTGGACCCGAGGTACAGATATCTCTTGGAGCTCTGCCTTCGGTTTTGGGTATACACCCGGATTGAAACTGCTGGGCCATGGAGTAGTCCCATGTTTAACCTTTCCCACAGCAGCTGCACTGTTTTTGTGGAGTAGAAAATGTGGATTCTGAGTCAAGTTCTAAAGTTCATTTTGTCATTTGTAAGGGTCATCTTATTTCCTCAAAATATTTCTCATTCATTGTGTCAGTGGTTGTAGCAGCATCTCTCTTGTTCTAGGGAATTCATTGCATTATTGCCCAGATAAAAATGATTTTTAATTAGGTTATTCCATGGCAAACATTAGGCAGAGAAATACAACGGTCCACACCTTGGCCCTTTCCCCAGGCCTTGTCTCTCCTTTTTCTCTGCCTTTAATATCTTGCTTCTCTCCCTTTTGCTTTGTTTCAGTGGCAGATTGGGTATTTTCCGCAGCTCTTCATTTCCTATAAAATCAAACTAAAGTCCTGAGTACAGTATTTATTGCCCGGCCCCAATCCTCTGAACTATATTTTCATTCTTATTTCTCTAACCCTCCACGTAATCAAAGCTGGTGGCAAACATAATTCCTGTTCACACTTACCAACATTTAATCGTGCTATACCTACTGCTTGCAATACCTCATCTCTGTTTATTCATTTCAAAAATCTCAGGTCTCAGGCCAACTCCTTCACAAAATTTTCTGTTCCAACTCTTGCATTTTCTTCTCTTGTTTCATCTTCCTCTGTGTCTAAGGGCGTGGTGTGTGAAAGGCTCTCAAGGCCCCGACTTTTGGCTGGGGAGGCCCATGGGGAACCCTGCTGGAGGGTCAGCGGAAGGAGGAGAGAGAAGTCAGGGAATTTTCTTCTTGGCCCCTGCTGTGAGGTCACTTCTGGCTGGTTATGTCCTCTGACTAAAGCTTGCTGCTTCTCTACAGGACTACATCCGTCCCTGTTGGCTTCTGAGTGAACCTTGGAGAGAACACTCTATTTGAGCTGGGGTGGTAACAGCTCCTGCTGCTCCTAGCCCCAGCATATTGGGCTGTGGTTTCACAACACCCACACCTCTAGTTACAGAGTTCCCTCTGTAAATAAACCCTTTCAAAGTTCCCTAACTTGTGAGTGCCGGCTGTTTCCTCTTGGGACACTCCTGCCACATCTTCCCTGGTCACACTGGCTGGAAACTGATCTCTGCCCTCTAAGTCCCTAGAGTCATTGCCTTCTTTTATAGAAATTAACACATAATATGCTTCAGTGATTATGTGTTATAAATTTTCAGGTTATAAATTTCCTAGGAGAAGATGCTGTGTGTTGCCTGGCTGGCATGGTTCAGTGTTGAGCATCGACCTATGAACCAGAAGGTCACGATTTGATTCCAGATCAGGGCACATGCCTGCCTTGTGGGCTTGATCCCCAGTAGGGGTGCGCAGGAGGCAGCCAATCAATGATACTTTCTCATCATTGATGTTTTTATCTCTCCTTCGTTCTCCCTTCCTCTCTGAAATCAATTAAAAATATATATTTTAAAAATTATTGTGTTTTATTTGTTTGCACATTTCTTGGGCTTCTATGAGAGAACTAGAGGCCCACTCTGCATGACATTCGTGCACCTGAGGGGGGGATACTGTGAGGGGGTGTCCCTCAGCCTGACCTGCACCCTTTAGCAGTCCTTCAGCCCAGTTTGCACCTTTAGCAGCCTGGGAGCTCCTCAAAAGGAGCAGGCCTAAGCCGTCATCCCAGCTTGTGGCTGAGCAGCACTCCCCCTGTGGGAGTGCACTGACCACCAGGGGGCAGCTCCTGTGTTGAGCATCTGCCCCTGGTGGTCAGTGTGCATCACAGTGACCTCTTGTTCCACCATTGGGTGGATTTGCATATTACCCTTTTATTATATAAGATGATTTTGTAAATGGCTATTATAAAAGGCAGTCCATTTGGTTTTAGGAAAAGGATTTTGACAACCATGGCAGATCCATCTGTCTACGATAGATATTGGAAGATATACTTAAAAAGGTCATCCAATTTCAAAGAAAGAAACACCTTACTATGTATTAAGAGCAAATAAAAATTATATTATTGAAATAGCTGTAATGACTTCAATTAAATTGAGAATTTGAAGATTAACAGCTTCTTCTGTATGGAGTCATTAATGTTGAAAGAGCTTGAAGTTGTGTTGTTGTAGGGCCTAACAGTAATTAAATGCATAGGAGAGTGTTTCTTTCAGGCATTATGTTGAGTGTGCAGACATTTCAGATGGAATTTTGTGAAACAACATCTTGGAAACAACTCTGTTCAAACTGGGAGTTTCAGGTTGTTTGCAAACTCTCATTCCTCCCTACTGTATAATTCCTGTCAGTACACAGACTTGTGGTGACATCAATCAGACAAAAAAACAACTCTTTCTTCACCTAATATCCCTTTACAGAGATGGCTCCGCGGTGTCTACTCACTGCCACCAATCCCCACCTCCAATTTTCCCCTTTATTTTGTCAGTCCACCCACTTTAAGACAGACCTTGTCAGAATCACCAATGGGGACCATGGGAAATTCAGCAATTAAGTCTCAGTCCTCCTCTGGTTTGACTTCTTAAACACATCTGACATGGCTTGAGATCTCAGACCTATCTGATATGACAGACCATATTTTCATTCTTAAGATATGGTCACTGGACCCCTGGGGCACCCCTCTCTCTACGTTGTTCTGTGATCTCAACAGCTATATCCATGTCCCTTTTGGGGCTGTCCTTCCTCTTCATGCAGGCCTCATTTGAGATTGCCTGAAGACTACTTTTCCTTTTCTACATTCTATATTATAAGAGTTTATCCTGTGCTATAGCTTCAATAAACCACCAGCTATGCACTAATGCCTTATATCTCCACCCTGGAGCTTGTCCCGTAATGTGAGACTAGTACAGACCCTAATCTGTTCGTCAGCTCCATCTGGAAGTATAATAGGCATCTCAAACTGTTATCAGGGTTCTCTAGAGAAACAGAAATGATAGGATTTAAGGATATAAAAAGGAGGTTTATTACAGGAATTAGTTCAAATGATTATGGAGATTGAGAAGTCCTGCAATCTACTACCTGCAAGGTAGAGAGCCAGAAGCACTGAAGATGTAATTCATTCAGACTCCAAAGTTCTGAGAACCAGCAGAGCCAATGATTTAATTTCTGGTGCAAGTTCAAGGGCTGAAGACATGGAGGGCAGGAGTACAATGGTATAAATCCCAGTCAGAGTCCAAATTCCTCAGAACCAGGAGCACCGATTTGATGTCTGAGGGAAAGAGAAGATGGATGGCATTCCATCATATCGATATTTTGCCTCCTTTTTCTTACTTTATAAATCTTTCCTTGCCAGTCTGTGTGAACTAATCTACTGTGTGGATATACCATAATTTAATGTCTCCTGGAATGATATCCCAAGCCCTGTCTTCTCCCTCTCTCTGAGTATGCTAGCCCAATCACTACTTCCGGTGCCCCTGAGCATGCATTTCACAAACTTTCTATTACAGGGAGTGCAATTAATCAAGGGCCCAAACAGGGATTTGAAATCCTTGCTGTGTTTGTGTCAAGACCAAGCCTCTCCGGGGAGATGGCATGCTAAGAACTGCATGCAGCAGAGTTCCCAGAGCAGCCATTCCTAGGAGATTCCTTGTTGACTGACCTTGGCTCATGTTGACAGGCTCTGCCCACCCACCCTTGGAATACATGGCAGTCTAGGATGCTTCCACCCAGCCCATCACAGCGATCAGATTTGCATGACCCTGTGACTGCTCTGCCAGCCTTTCTGACTCTTTCCTGAGTGTGTGGCACACAGACATTTGCATAATAAAAGCCTTGTCCTCTGTATCCCATCTTGGCATCTGCTTCTAAAGATGCAGGTTAACACAGCTCTGAATTGTCACACTGATCCTTCTACTCAGGGTGCTATCATCTCTCTCCTGAGCCCCTGCAACAATATTATCACCATGTCGCTTTATTTCCTTTATCATTATGCTCTCACCTACTATTCTTAGCCATGAACTTTTTCCTGCTATCTCTGAACAACCTGCTCCTTTTTTCCATTCAAATTGCCACTTGAATGTCCCCTTCTTAGGAAAGCCCTTCCTAGTAGCCCAGTCAGCCCACCAGACATTCTATATCCTGTGACCATGTTTTAATTTTTTCATAAATGATATAACTCTCTGATTTTATATTTTTGATTATTTGTTTACTTGCTAACGATCCATGTCTCCCTCCAAGAAGGTAGCTCCACGTTCTGTATTATATCTCTATCGCCTAGAATATAACCCAGCACTTTATAGATGCTCAATAGTTTTTTTGTGTGTAATGACTGAGTAGATGTGTTTTAGGGGCTAATAAAAATGACAAATTTGATGTGTCTGGTGTATACTGAGCAAGTTTGGTGAACATATGACTATTCTTTATACTGGCCATGGTCCAAGATGGGAGCTGTGAGACCATGAGGCAGCATTTCTATGTCCTGGAGGAGCCAGTATTTCACAGAACTACTGGATATTAACTAAATATGCACATTTGAATCTGAGTGACTTGTGAATTACATATAAAATTTCCTCCATGTCCTAAAATGTTATCATCGATTTGATCATGATCCTTTTGGTAATAACGTTCTGGTGGTATATCTATAAGCAAACATGTAGCTAGACATGAATAAATTGGGTATCCTGGCTGGGGAACAAAGGTCACTTACTTTTAGAATAAAACAGAAGACCAGCAGGGATGGGGGCCAGTGTAGAAAGACTAAAATATTTTTCTAGAACTTGTTAGACTTACCAAAGTATGTAGATAATAAATTGGTATTTCCAGTGGCCACGATGGTCTAATAAAACACTATATGCAAATACATGCTTGTTAAAGAATTTTCCCCCTTCTTTTAAAAATAATCATGATGATTAACACTTCTTTGCAAGAGTCAGTCCACATCTGCTACAAAGCTGAGTGGGAACTCTTCCTCCCACTGATGTAACCTCTAGGTGAATGAACTCATTCTGCTCAGTTCCTGTTCCCTGTTCTTTTTCGTTTTGTTTTTTTGAGTCATCAGAGTAGACACAAGAGAAATGATAGAAATTAAACAACTAAATGCAGCTTATAGTTATGCTTTATTCCCTCCTAGAATTCAGACATTTATATCTGTAAGAAAATTACTGACCCATTGTTACCTTATTACTTCAAATTCTAAAGTTTTAATTTAATATTAATAATTTTTACAAATAACTTATATTTAAATATGTCCATAATAATTATAGTAGTTTTTACTGAAGAATATTCATCTCTAAAAAATAACTAATTGTTGCAGTTTGTCTTGAGGGTTCCCTTTGTCTTGAGGATGGGAACTTTTCTGGACCTGTACTAAGTTGATTTGGTTAAATATAATATAGTTCATGTTTTTTTCTAACAAATAAGTCATCCCCATAATAATATAAAGAAAATTACAATGAATTTGACTCTGAGAAATTGTATAACACATCTATTACCTCTTCAAATGATGTAAAAATTTATTTGTTGTCTTTCTTTTAGAAACAAAATACAATTAAATAAAAAAAAATCCATAAAAGCAGAGCAAAATAGATCTAAGTATATTAAGTGTTATCCTTGAGGGCAGAGACCTGAATATTTTAGCATTTCTTACCCCTTGAAAAGTGTGAATAGTTTTGTTATTTTCTTATGTCTCAATACCTATGGACATTGTGTTATCATGGAGCCTAGAATTATGTTGAGGTACATGCTTACTCTAAAATTGAAAATATAAAAAAGATATAAAATAATTTTAAAAAATGAATAAGTTGAAATTAAAGAGTTAAGAAGAGAACAGTGATGCAGATGTAGAATGCATTCCTTTTTGAACTCTTTCTGTGGTCAATTACCTTATGATGCCTCTTCAGAGTCTAAGATGGCTTTGGCTGGATTGAGTCAATGAAATATTTATGGATCAAAGAGTCCTGGAGATGCTTCCTATGGGAACGTGTATAATAATATAGTACTTATACAGCGTTGTCTTTGATGTGCTCAAAGCCTTTTACAGACATTATATACTTCATCTGCACCACCCGTGAAGCAGGTTGGGGGTAAGAATGAATCTTGTTTACAAATGAGTAAAAGGAATACAGAGCAGGACTCCACAGAGGTTCACAGTGGGGTAATGACAGAGCAGGAACCCCCTGTCTGTTCAAAGGTGCAAGGAAAGGGATTCATTTCATCATGTCCACAGGGATTTTTCTCTCTAAACTTCTGATTTCTCTGACACTCAATGCCAGGTGCTTGATGATCTTCCAGCTCTCTGATTCCACCACTGAATCCAGAATCCCAGTTTGCATGCTTGAGGGAGAGAGGTCAGGCTGTGAGTGAGAGAATCCTGGGTTTGAATCCTGATCTTGCCACTCACTTAGTGTGGGGAATCCGAACAAATAATTCATTTACTTATTTTAAAATTTATGTTGATTGTTGAAAGTATTACAGATGTCCCCTTTGTCCCTCTCGCCCCCCACTGGCCCCCACTACCACCCTCCCTCCCAGGCCTTCACCAGACTATTGTCTGTATCCATGGGCTATGAATATATGCATATATATTGCCCTAATCTCTCCCCATACCACCTCCCCCCCCCCAAATAATTTATTTGAGCTTCAGATTCTTTATCCATGAGATGAAAATTCCATCTGTGCCTCATGTGCTTATATTGAGGACCAAGCGAGATGATATGATGATAAAGCCATTGCTGCAGAGCCTGGCACATAGTAGGTCCCAGTTAAGGTCACCATTTAATGGTGGCAGAGATAGAAAGTGACTTCTTTTCTGCCTATGCTCCTTCACCAAAATAAAATGACTTAACCATTTGGTAGGTGTCTAATACAAGCAAAAGAGCTGGAAATGCTGTCCGTTCTTATTATAAAGTCAGATGTTTGAAATCAGGTTTCTTTTTTAGGCATTGCTATTAGAAGGATGGTTTCATTCAACATGATAACCTTGAATCCAGCATGGGTTAATGAAGAATGCTAACTGAAGGACATCTGGGATTTTCAGTGTGGGGCTAGTAGCAGTGGCAACTTAGAGGGTGGTTTGCAAGAAATCGATGGCTGGAGTGAGAAACTGGCTGGACAAGGCATTCTGAGCAGCTTCTCTCCCCTGAGGAATAAGAGAGCTGGATGTTGGGAACCATAAAAGAGATTGAATTATACAAAGCTAACTTAAAAAGTTTTAGTAAAACCTTCTAGTTACCAGATCTGTGGCCTACAGCCAAAGATAGACATCTTCTGCCCTGAAGTAACGACTGCCATTCCAGGGTCTGCTCTAACCCGATAGACATCTTCTGCCCTGAAGTAGCGACCGCCGTTCCAGAGCCTGCAGATAGGCTAATTCCCATGAACCCCCTTATCCGCCCCCATCTCCTAAAGTATATATTGCCTTGCTGAACAAATAAAATTTTGAGGCTTGATCAGAACCCTGTCTTGCCTCCATTCTTCGCGTCTCCTATCCTTTCATTCCTTGCAGGAACCGTTGCAGAAGTCCCCACGTTGCATGTCCCGCGGGTTGGGACAGCTGGAAAGTCCATGAACACAGAGTGGGAGAGGGATAGGTGCTGACGATGATGATGAGGTAAGGAGAGACTCTGGGTATAAAAGTAAAAATAAAAACCCTACAGAATAATGCTGAAAGGAACATTGAGGTCCTGTATTACTGTGCCCTCTCAGAATACATCCATTATGGGCCACATGTTCTTTCTTTCTTTAGTAATGCACATTT
This sequence comes from Murina feae, assembly GCA_004026665.1. Taxonomy (NCBI): domain Eukaryota; kingdom Metazoa; phylum Chordata; class Mammalia; order Chiroptera; family Vespertilionidae; genus Murina; species Murina feae. The sequence goes on along the minus strand of PVJC01003684.1, from coordinate 34,376 downwards.
GCCCCCAGAGTATGTCCGTGATATTTGCCTACTTTATTATTAGAAGAATCAATGTATTTGGCCAAAGACTGAAGACATATTATGTTTATTTGTGATGTAAAATTTATATTGATGATTTGTGATATTAATTTAGAATTGTGTTAAGTGATGTAAGTTTACATCAAGTAAAACTTATGAATTGAATTTGGGGCTTTCCATGTTTTTGTACTATGTACTTATGCATATTTATATAATGTAAATTTTTGTATGAAAACTTATACACCAATGCCATTTTGGTTATCTTTTATGTCATATTATTATCAATAGCATTTGGAAATACACATTGTAACATTTGACAATAGCATCAAATAACAGATGAGATAAGAAAAAGTCATCTCTTAAGAGAAAAATAAATAGTTGTTATAAAGTTCATGCATTAAAATAAGTACACTTTCAAGATAAAGATTCATCATAGAATCTTTTTAGAAATTATCCTACTTATTTTGAGGGTGCAAGATATATAGGCAGCGATGTACTGAAAACTGGCTCTCAAAAAAATCCCAATTTGTATTTTAGCCAAATTGTTGATTTGTAGTGTTTGCCTGTTTCCATTGTGTAAATATTCCCATCATGGCTGATTTCAGGTTGCCAATGTAGCATCACTGAAGGTGGAGAATGGAAGAGATAGACATATATCAGCTTTCAGGAGACCACAAAGCAGCTCTCGGCACACTCTGGAGAAGGTGCTTGTACGAACAATAGCACAAATGGATTATATCAAACAAGGAGCTAGAAAAACAATAAACACTGAGAAAAAGCCACAAAAAGCCCAGAATTCTGGAGTTGTTTAATCACAAGCATTTATTAACATGCTGATGCTGTGACTAAAATACAAAGTCAACATGGCCTTGAGATTTGAAAGTCTTAACTCCAGAATACACTCCTGGCACTATCGACCATGGTTTAGTTACCTGAATTTTTTGCTGAGCTTCCCATTCTTTTCCGTAAGAAGGGGTACTCACTGTGTCTGCCTCAAATGATTGGTGAGAAGTTAGAGGTCCCACATGTGAACTGTGTAGGAAGTGCCCAATTTAGTATTACGGTACTTCGTTCCTCCAAGATTCATATGTTGAAGTCCCAACCCCAAGTATATAACCCTATTTGCAGACAGGGTCTTTAATGATGTGATGAAGTTAAAATGAGGCCATTAGAGTGGATCCTCCTGCAATTTTACTGGTGTCCTTACAAGACGAGAAAGACATCAAGGGCACAGAAGGATGGCCATATGAATAGGCAGCAAAGGGAAGCTGTCTGCAAGCCAAGGAAAGATCACAGAAGAAACCATACCTGCCAGCACCTCGATCTTGGACTTCCAGCCTCTAGAACTATCAGAAAATAAATTTTTGTTGCTTAAGCCGCGCAGTCTGTGGTATTTGGTTTGTGCCACCCCTAGGAGACTACTACACATAGCAAAAAAAAAGCCTTGGTATTGTTATTAGTATGCTGTGTTTTATTTACTTCAAGAATAAAAAGGAGTAAAGAAAACAAAAGGGAATAGAATAAAAACAACAAAAAAGTAGTTTAGGATGTAAATGGAGCTAAACATCAAGTCATTTCAAATGACCTACTTTCTAAGGATTTCTTATGGAAAACATATGAGAGGAAAAAGGGTGTCCCCTAGCAATTAAAACGCCCCCTTCAAGGAAGTGCATGATATACTATTGGTGTCAGTATTGCTGGTAGAGATCACGTGTATATGCTGGAGATGTGTGAAAGCAGGTGTGCTTTGTCAGAACAGCAGTGCGAGCACCCAAGGGTGGCTTCCTTGTAATGTTTTAAGTATTTACTCCAACCTGTGCCTTTAACATCCTGAGAGGCCCCCTGGTTAAAAGATCACCTCTAACCCTGTTGTGCTTTGCAATGTGTGTTTATCATGGATTTTTCTTTTTGCTTCTATTTCCTTGTTTCAGTATTATGTAAACTATCACAGACTGAAAAGACTTCTAACCCCTTAGGGGGTGAACTCCCAGGTCGAAGGCCGTTTCTTCAAAGACCAGATAAATGAGTCTAGTAACTCATGGGGAGAAAAAAGGGAAATCAGTCTCTCTCCTGACTTTGGAGGGACTCACTGTGGTTCCCCGAAGCAAGTGCTGACGGTGTCTGTGATAAAGAATAGAATTTCTCTCTTTGCAGTGCCCTTCCCTGCAGGATGTCCTCCAAGGAAATCTGAAGTGTGAACTCTAAATGCAGACTGCATAGAAGCGTCCACGGGCAATCAGATCCAGCTATAAAAATACTGCACGCCCCACGCATGGTACTATATTGGAATCATAGCATGTTGGGAACTTTTATGGTAGTCATTAAAGAGTGTCCCTGAACTCTGACAAATGATGGGAACTTAAGGTGAAACATTTGTGGTACAATTTTGTTACCTTTTAAAAACCACCTTCAAAATAGGAAGAGAATTATGGAGACAAAGAACACCAGCTCTAGAGTTTGTATTGTTTAATATATTTTTATTGATTTTAGACAGGAACGAGAGGGACAGAGAGTGAGAAACATCAATGATGGCAGAGTATCACTGATCAGCTGCCTCCCGCATGCCCTGTACTGGGGATCAAGTCCGCAACCCAGGCCTGTGCCCGGACGGGGAATTGAACCATGACCTCCTGGTTCACAGGTTGACTTTCAACCACTGAGCCATGCAGGCCGGGCTCCGGAGTTTTTTAGTTGCTTCATAGATCTTGAAGAAAAATGCCTCATTAAAGTAGAAACAATGAAAACACATTGCTTTAGAGAAATTAAATATTCAGTTCAGCCAAGGTTAAGATTTCTCAATACTTAAGGTGCAAAAGAGTCACTTGGAGATCTCGGTAAAATATAGATTCTGATCCAGTAGGTCTGGGGTCCGAGAGGAGCCTAAGACTGCATTTCTGTTGAGAAATGAGAGGCACACTTCTTTCAGTAGCAGGGGTCTAGGTTGGTGGGTTTCTTAAGATCAGGAACGATCTTCCTCATATTTGTCTGTCCACCATGTAGTCTGCCGAATATCACTGTTACCTGGCTAGCATGTGTTTGCAGACTGGCTGATGGATATATTTAAAGGCAAAAGACAAAGCTGAAATAAATGTATTTTGTTTTTGCTTTATTCCTACAGTCTCCTGGTTGGTGGTAAAAGGTAATATTCTATTGAAAATAAGGAAGTACTTCCTAAGAATAACAGCTTTCAAGCTATGAGTGGTCTGCCATCATGACTTTTCTGTCACTAAAAGTCTTCAGGCAGGCATAGGCAGGGCGCCATTTGGGGGATTATTGTAATGCAGATCCATGTGACTGGCCAATGAGGCTGTTAGCACTTATGATTTCTTCCAATCCTGAAATCCTATGGGATTAGAGGGTGAAGCAGATGGAGGTTAGTGAGGCAAAGCAGACAACCAGTTAAGACTTTATATCCCTTCAGGGAGTAGTTTAAGTTCTGGCAAGTTCCTTCTATGAGCAAACTATTTCTCTGGAAAAAAAAAAAGATAGTAACCACGCCTGTTTTACAGTGTTCATGTGAGAATTGAGTGCAATTTTTTAAATGTAAGTGACACATGCTACAGTAGACAATATATTGCTGTTTGTCCAACACAGTGGTGTGCTGGTAAATGTGTAACAACGGGCTCTCTTTCCCTCTCCCAAGCCCTGGTTGTAGTGCTCACTGACTTCCATGGGGAAAGTACTCTAAATGTTCTCATCATGGTCCATTTCAAGCTAGCAATGGTTTAACAGTCTGCTTGCAAAATTCCTGAAAGTTTACCAATTGGCTCTTGTGAGCCACGGATATGAGTCAGCTACTAATTCCAGGCTTTCCCTGCTAACCTTAGCTATAGCCCTCTGTGGTACGGATGCATAAAGGAGCATTCCTTTTCATCTACTCATGTCTCCTTACATGAAACACATCTTGAATGTTGGATGAGTAAGAAAGCACAGGAGGGAGAGGGACTTGGATTGGGGAGGTGTTTACCTGTAGGCGACCTAATATAGGGGAAATTAGCATAAGGTGGATTAGACAAAGGTCCTAAAGCGAACTCAGAGGCTGAACAAATTTGTTCCTGAGAAAAAAGGATTGAAAGATACTGTGAAATAGCAGGAAAATTGGGACTGAAGCCAAACAAATAGTGGGCAGGTGTATTAAAACAGATGGCTTTTTTTGAACGCATGCTCCCAAAATTCTTAAAGTTTCAAACTCTCATATGTTTCTCAGATTCAAAGTGCTGTATTCATGAACATAATTACTCAATAGTTCTTTGTTAAATGAATTTTGAATTTTTAAACCTTATTCTTCCAAATTAGCCATTAACTATATGAGCACTTCTATTTGAATTTAATTCCATTACCTGACAAGTGTTAGTTCTTCATAATAATGACAAAAGTGTGATTAGATCGTTAAGTTCAATGCATCAGAACAATATTCAAATGCTCTTCATGCTTTGGTATTAAGTTATGGCCTAATTCTAGACCAGCAATCAAATACATTTCAATCTTTGTTAAAAGAGTGATATTCTCTGGCCAAGTTGATGTAAAATCATATGAATAGTTTCATTTTTCCAATTATGAAATAGAACAATAATCATTAAAGGGAGAATTGAGCAAGTTCACAGTTTAACACAGAAGAAAATTACTGTAGTGAAAAATAGCACTTGCCTTGCCTTAGCATTTCAGCACCAGATTTTCTGATTAGTGATCCTATTTTTACATGAAATCAGCAAATACAATTATCAAATTGATTTATTCAGAAGTTGGTTAAGAGAGATTGTTTTGCCTAACTTCTAATCATAAGTAAATCTAAACTAATAAAAGCAGAATAGTAAAATTAACCGTTTCTCCGGGATGCCCATAGCCAATCAGAGCGACTGTATGCAAATTAGCCCAGCCAACATGGCGGCCGCCACTCACGGACCTGAGTAAATGTTTAGGCAGCGTCTGTTGCAGCAGGAGCGAAAGCGAAACTACCTGCTCGCTGGCTCCTTAGACTTTGGCCTGAAGCAAAACACACATTTGCAACAATTAAGTGTAACAATTGTTTCATTATAGAAGCAAAGTGAGGCAGAGGAGGCTTCCTTAGTAAAAGGCCTCGCCTTAAAGGAACAGCATCAATTATAGGAGATAAACACCAGAAACCTGCGTCCAGCCGGCCTTGCTGGAACGTTGGGCAATGGGAGCTGTGGGCAGCCTTAAAGCCCCTCTCCCAGGCTGGTCAGGCACGCCAGCAGGTGGACATCCCCCGAGGGGTCCCAGACTGCGAGAGGGCACAGGCCGGGCTGAGGGACCTCCCGAGTGCACAGAGTGGCTGCAGGGCGGAACAGCGCAGGACCCAGGACCCGTGAGTGGCAAAGAGGCGGCAGGGTTGGAGGGCACTGGGAAGCGGGTAAGAGGTGGCAGGGGGTTGGTAGCCTGCTTGGTGGGTTTCCCAGGCCCTTGGAGGGGCGTCGGGGAGCAGGAAAGAGGCGGCAGGGGGTCGGCAGCTTGCTTGGTGGGCTTCCCAGGCCCCTTGCAGGGCACCAGGAAATGGGAAAGCAAGGTGGCGAGCTGAGGAGTGGGAAAGAGGCAGCGGGGCAGTCTCGGCCTGCTTGGCAGCTGCCCAGGCCCTTTGCGGGGCACCGGGGAGTGGGAAAGCAAGGCTGCAGGGGCCAGGGGCCTGCTTGACAGCTCCCCAGACCCCTTGGCGGCACCGGGAAGTGGGAAAGGAAGGCAGCAGGGGACCGGTGAGTGGGAAAGAGTCGGTGGCCTGCTTGGCAGCTCCCCAGGCCCTTTGGGGGCCACTGGGGAGTGGGAAAGCAAGCTCTTAGGGGCTAGGGTCCTGCTTGGTGGCTCCCCAGACCACTTCCGGGGATCAGGGAGCAGGAAAAGGCTGGCCTGACCACGAGGCGGGGTTTTCCCTGCTTTCTGGTGGCTGGAGGAAGATGGGCAGTAGGCAAGCTTGGGAGGCAGGCCGCACCCAGCCCTGGCCACGGCTCAAAAAAGAGAACAACATGCAGGGGAGGGCAAGAGTTTGAGAGATCAACATAGAGGGGGTGCCTGCTCCAAGCTTCCACGGTGTGCCTGGGGGCAGGCCCCCAGCAGGTAGACACACACAGGAGGACTGCTCCGAGCCTCAGATGCGGCTGGGGGCAGGTCCCCAGTGGCCACACACACACACACACACACACACACACAGAAGGCGCCTGGCAGACTGGGACCATCATAGGATATCCACTGAGGGGTCCCAGACTGTGAGAGGGCACAGGCTGGGCTGAGGGACTCCCTCCATCCTGAGTGCACAACTTTTTGTGCACCGGGCCCCTAGTAATAATATAATGGTGGATTATATTTTAGTTTTCTCCATTTTGGCGATATTTATGAATCAGAATTTTTTAAAGGTAATACTGAAATTAAATAGCTAAAAGAAATGAATGACTGGCTGGTGGCATTAAGACCTTGGAGAGTCATTAAAGTCTTTAAAAAACATATAAACATGTTTGAATTTCTTGTGTCATGCTGATAAAAGAGGTGACATTCACAAATAGAGATACTTCCAAATTAAACCCCATTGTCTGTTGGTAGGTCCTACCCACTTTGTCTTTTTAATCTGGACCCTAAGAGGGTGCTGGAAGTAGAGGTGACTTTTTATTGTGATATCCAACGAGGTTCTTTTAACTTGGGATTTATAAGAAAAACAAAAGGATTTAGTTGAGAAGAACTAAATTTATGTTCTGGGATGAACCACACAGAACTACAGAGGGGTTTTTAAGAGCTAAATCATGTACAAATACTTGAAGAAAATTATACATAATTTATGGCATAATTGCCTCTTGAATCTCGTATTAAGTAAAAACTTGTCCTCTCATTCTATGGGTATCAATGCAGCTCTTACAGAGAACTGGCTGAGATTGTGTCTTGTGTGCCTGTCTTCTTTTTGTCTCCTTGGGTATGTCTTTAGTTTGCACTGTCCACTTTAGAGATATCTCAAGGGGTGCCTCATGGTCAAGAAAGCATTAAATACTCTTGGTATTTGAGAAAATCTTTCTTTCTAGACTGTATGCGTGGGTTTCTTTTTCCTTTTCCTTTTATGGTTTTTCCTGAAGGCCATGGTGGTGGTCTCAATTCCTGTGTGATGAATTAGAAGAAGGTGAATGAGTGCTCTGAAATACCACTTACCAAGAGCTAGAAGTTAGGACCTCTCTCCTTAAATCTGAGCAGGCTGTTAGGAGGCTCTAGGAGCAGAGTCTGTGGCTGTGATTCTGCATGACTTCTACAGGGAGCCTAGCAAAGATCATCTAGTATCTGCCACTTGGTCTCAGGACCCTCACTCTAGGAGGGAGCTAGGTGCTCCCAAGGCCTCCTGTGGACAGGACATGTAGCTGGAGCGGGAGTGACACTCAAGGAGCCCAGCCCCTAGATGTCTGAATCTTCCCTTCAGACATGTGAGTGAAGAAACCTTTGAGGTGGCCCAAGCCCTGGACACCTTCTTATTGTAGTTGAATGACAGGCCTTGAGCCAGAACTGCCTTGCTGAGCCCAGTCAACCTCCAGATGGAACAAAATAAAGGAATGTTCTTGCTTTAGGCACCTGATTTTAAGTGGTTTGTTATATTGCAATAGACAACCAGAATAGCCTGGGTCTTAGGTGAGATGACGTGTTCCATGTGTTATACTTCAGTATCCAATTAAGAAGAATCATTTGGAAACTGGTGTTCTGACACTGAGGCTCCTTTCAGACCCATGATCCCTGACTCTGGTGATCCACACGATCGATCCCATTACTTGAGATTGCTTAATTGTACTTGCAGACTTGGAAGGCCATCTCTCACCATGAACCTGCCAAAAGTCTATTAACAGTTCAACTTGATAAAATGTGTTGGTTTCAAGCAAGTATTGATGGCACTTTGGGCTGGAGATTTCTGGAATTGGATGCTGCCACTTGACCACTGTTTGACATCAAGGGGACAAACATTTCAAGATTATTGAAGTGTTCAGAGTTTGGACAAATTGCACCCCTGATTCATGCTTCTCTCTTTTTTCCCCCTGGCTTTCCATAGGGTTCTTCTTTGTATCAAAGTAAACACTATTTTCTGCCTTATTTTCAATGATTAAGGTTTACCTAAAGATTCATAAACTCTTTGCCACAACTATAAAGCTTAAACTTAATTTCTATTGCTGTTATTATACTCCTGTTTCTGTTGCATAAAACTATAAAGACAAGTGGAAAATGTGAATCTTGTGCTCTCTTTGAATGCAAAAGCTTCCCAAGAGTAATTGTGAATATACTCTGCAGGTCGCCTCGGAGGCTGTGTGTTCAAAGGCCGCAAACCTATCTCATTTTCAAGCTTCCAAAAGTGTCTTGCAACTTGATGTTAGGTCTCTGGAGCTTTGTTGTGGGATTGTTCTGTATCTCTGAGGTCTTGGTAATTCTTGTTAGTTTAGGGATGCTGTGTCAATACACAAACATCACACACACCTTAGCTGAGGCAGTTCTGTAAATGTAATGATGGCTGTGTAAACAGGATTGTAATTCTGATGTGTGTTGGTCCTGCACCTTCTTACTAGCTCTTAATGGGTCACAACAAAAGGCATATTTCAGCACATGTCAGGCTGAGCTTCTTGCATCTTGCTCCTCACCATGGTCGAAGTGTTTCTTAATACTCATAATTGCTGCCAGCATATTTTCAATTCAGGTGTTGTGCTTTGCTTGGATGTATAATGACCATAATTTTAAAGAATCCTTTAGTGAGCTTCTCTTTTGCTATGGCGAATGTAAGACCAAAGTCTGGATCACCCAGTACACCCTCTGCTACCTAGGGGCTGGGGATGTACTCCCAATGTGATGCAGAGGAAAAAAATATGAAGGCACTTGGCTCTTGATGTTTAAAACTGGTGTTTCAGAAAACAATAGCCTTATACGTCAGGCTATTATCTTGAGAGCAAATTTTCCATATTAATTTATTTCCACAGTTGCCCTATTATCCTCTGGGTTTGGAGACCTAGGCTGATAGGATTTTTGGCTGTTTAGACAAATCATGAAGGCTCTTGTAGAAACAAGAAGGGAGGCATGATGCAAACAAGCAAAAAAGGCCTTTTTCCTCTTGCCAAGGGAAAGAGGAGAGAGGCAAGCTAAGTAAGCAGATGTGGTCCCAATTTCTCTCCTCTCTCAGCCTTGACCTTGGGAATACATTCAACAACAAAACCCTGTCATCCCTGAACTAAAGGTCCCTGAGGGCCCCGGCCCTATTTATTCATTCATTTATTTATTTTTACAATTCCAATTATTAATGTCCTTTGAAGGTGGCCTCATAAATACCTTTTTGATAACCATGAACTCACAATTAAATATTGTAATTTAAGCATAAAACTAATTAGGACTATTTCACAATGCATTAACCATGATACAATTATGGAATTTTAGGGAGTTTTCCAGGTTTAATCTCTTCTCTATATAGGTACTTCAACTTCTGCCTTTTTTGTCTATAATCTGCCACCTTATCCAAAAGAAACTTTATGTCAATAGATGGAGAGTGGCGTCAATTTTATAAGCAGTTGTCACAAACCACCAGGCCACAGCAGGACATAGGATCAGACCCAGAACAAATGCTGTGTTCTTCGTGATGGACAGTTACCGAGGGAGGTAAGGGAGCTGACTAGGATGTGTCCAGGGCCCAGCAATCGTGAGAAGCTTCCCAACCTTTAGAAGGGAGAAGGCAAAGTGAGGAAGTGCTGCTAAAGCATGGTAAACTGCAGCTGTGGAGGAGCCCCCCACCACAGCTCTGGTTGCAGAGATGCAGGAGCTGAGCTGCCAGGGCCCTGGGATCCTGGGAAACAGCCAAGGTTAAGAGATCACCCACCCTTTGTGTTCTGGGAAAGGGCTTCCCCTAAGGAACGACCCTTTCCCCTTGTGACCTAGATAAGACTCAGATGCGTCCTTTGTCTACCTATGACAAGGCCAGACATAGACCCTCAAAGATCCATTCTGGGCCTCATAAATGATTAGCTGAACTGCTTATCCCCTGATCAGTGAGAACATAATGCTTGTTAGTCAAACTTTGGTTAAGCTTCTCTCTTGCCCCCAAATTCCTAAACTGTGGCCCACCCACAGCCTGAGTAAGTAGAGGACCCTCCTGAGAACAGGCCGGCCTCAGAGTAAAACATTCTCTGATCTGCGTCTGATTATGCCCCGCTTTCACCCCACTCCCATGCACCAGGGTCCTCTCGCCTTGTTTATTCTTCTCTATAAAAGAAAACCCACTTTTCCTAACTCTGGAGACACTTGCAGATCTTATCATCATATTGTGCTGGCCCCTTCATTAGCCTTTGCAGTAATTCTTTTGAATAAAATCTCTCCTTACTAAGTCTGAATTTTTTTTTTTTTAACTGTGATAGATAGGACACAGCATCAAAATAGGAAGAAAGTAGGAGAGAAATAACCCACTTCTCCCTTCCTGTGCTCCAGTGCCTCTCATCGCCTGCAACCAGCAGAAGTCCCCAGGCCCAGCCTTTCAGGGAACAGCTGGACAGAGTAGCGCAGAGGAAGGTGGGCTTGGGGAGGGCTGGGCATGGCACACAGAGAGAAAGAACACGGTGCTGACGTAGGTCTCTTTAGTCTTACTTATTTGGTACCTCTGTCCTAACAAAATAGATACATCCAATTCTTAATAAAAATTGTTTCATAGAGTATATTTAGTTTGGCAACTACGTCTTCTTATGATTAGCAATGTCTTTGCGTGTCAGCATATTTCATTGGTTACAATTCAACAGAGATGCACTCATCATTGTAAGAGATCATATTCTGTGAATTCAGTGATTTCAACTTGAAGAGTTCAAGAAAAGACATGGTTGGAAGCTGTGTTGTTTACATGAAAGCCATAAAGTTAAAAATGCAAAATGTAGAACCACAAGGAAATGATCATTTGCATTTCCCTGCACAGTCTGATTAAGACTTGCATTGGTAATCACCTCCAAGAATGCACAGGTACAATCTGAGAGTCATTGGAAGCCAGTGCTCAAGGGTGGCAAAATAAGTAAAATAAGTAAATGGTGCAGCATCTTGAATAACGACATAACTAGCATTAACATATTAGTAAATAGTGTTAAGGTGCGGCAGGAGCAGGAAGCTCTATACAGTTTCAATACAAAAGGTTTTGAAGAGCCATGTCCTTGTAGTGACAGTAATGCTACCTTTGTTTCTTTTGTTTTTGCTTTTTGTTTTGTTACTGCATGGGAAATACAAAATTAGCCAGGAACAATGCAATTGATGAAAAAAATACCTACAAACAAACATGGAGAGAGGCTTAGACATGTACACTATACACAAATATAGATTGGAAGATAAATAGAAAATAAGGAGAAGGGAAGAAAAGCTACAGTGAAAATAAAATAAAAAAGGAAAATAGAGAGGAAGTAAAGTTTGTAACAAGTCCTTTCCACCAAGTATTAATAGATTTCCATACCATGACAAATATGCTAAATTCAATTTTTGTGTGTGAAATTTAGGCACTAATAAATAATTCTTTACCTTCAAAAATTCAAATACTTCCTACGATTTTAACCACTATACATCATGTTTCAAAAAATATCCAGTTTTTTTCCATATATTTGTGTAAGTTTTGAATTGGAGTAATTCTTAAAAGTGAATTTGTTAAAGGATGTGAACATTAAACATTGTAATAGATATTACAAATTTTCCTTCCAAAAAATTAGTAAATTTTTATACTCCCACTAGCAGCATATGACAGAACTTGTTTTCCCATCTTCTTGCCAACACTGGGAATTATTAATCTTTTAACCACTGCCAATTTGATAGTTGAAAACTGGCACCTTATTGTTATTTGAATTTAATTATTTGTGAGTTTGATTAGGTTTTCAAATGATTAATGGCCCCTTCTGTTTTGTCCTCTGTGAAATGCTCTCCATGTCCCTTGTCCCCACTTTAAAACAAATTAAGAAGCTTCCTTTCCCTATTGACTAAGAAGGGTGCAGAATATCAAGAAAATTAGGTGTTGTCAGATATGTTGTAAATATTCTTATCAGTCTTTCCCTTCCACTTTTTAAAGTTTACTTACTTTTTGACACAGAATTAACTTCAATTTATATCCATACAAATTTATATCTATAATTTGTATAGATTATTTTTATATATTTTATTTATATCATTTGCACTTGGCTTAGATATGTCTTACCATGTCAAAATTATGAAAATATTCAGACTTTAAATTCATCTTAATGTTTTACCTTTAAGTGGTTGTTCCATCTGGATTTTATTTTAGCTTTAGAAAGTGGGATGCAGATTTATCCATTTATTTTTTTAAATGAGTGAGCTCTGCCAACATTAAGAATAATAAATGTATTTCCTCAGGTTCACATGCAATATCGTTATCATATGCTGTATCCATGTATGGTGCTGTTTCTAGTCTATACTCTATTTTCTCTCATTACTATTTCTCTGCACCATCACCACTCCATTTTAATTATTATTTAAAATTCTGTTGTTCTTTTTGTTCCTTTGGATTTTTTTTCGAATTATTTTCAAACACATTCTTCCAAATAATCTTGGAATACTTTTCTTAAACTCTAAAAAAATTTTTAAAGAAATTTGATTATAATTGTGTTTAATTCAAATATTAGTTGATGGCTAATTTGTCTTTACAGTATAAATATTCCTATTCATTAACAAATTATAACCTTTATGCATTACTCAGTAGAATTGTATCATGTGCTTTATATTGTTTCTTTAGATTCCATACTACATGAGACTGGGTCTCTGTACTTGCACAGAATATTCAGACATGGCAACAAAATTAAATTGGGCTTCAAGATTTTGCTTCTGCCAATTTGTAATCCTCGCTTTGTACAAGGCAGTTCCAAGTCATGCTTTAGAAATGCTGACAATCTTCTTCATGCCTGAGTCCACTCTGTGGTCTGACATATATTCGGATTTGCATATGAGTGGTCCCTAAGTACACTGCACCCCAATTCAAGCAGACCTGCTGGCACGAGATCCAGTCAAACTGTCAACCATATATATCCAGAAACACCATTTTCTTCCTACCTTGTCTACCCACTTGCAGAAAAAAAGGGTTTGGGATGGTATATTCAAGGAGGAAGTGGTTCACTTGGCAGCTAGTGCATCGCATCCATCTGACAGATGTGCTATCTCTTCCTAACATAGATGGGAAAGTGCAGACAGGAAAGTGGGGAAAGGTGGGCATTTTCCCAGCGATTCAAGATGAGTGGATTTCTCATTCTGTGTAAGTGTTGTGAACCACAAGGACCTCAGACACGTGGACATTAAAATGCACGAATACATTTTCATTCCAAATTCAATTACCTTTTGGATTATCCACCGTCTTTCAATATTTCCGCAACTTCACTTCACTTCCAGCTCCTCTCACTTCCCATTTCCTACCTATGATTCTGTTTCATACACAGATTAAAGTATGTGCTCTTTCTTAGGGAAAAAAAAAAGATTGGCTTAAAAAAGGGGTGAGTGGATAATTTTTCTTTTCAAGCTGCTCTGAAATTTCTACTGGATCACTTTTGTACATCTGTGCCAACCATTTTCCAGTATATCGACATTGCAAAATCATGCCATTAAAAAAGAAATTAATTTGAAAATTCATTATAAATTACATAAATTCTGTTCTGTCTTCCTTGAATGTTTGTGATGCTATAACAGTTCATCTGCTCTTGCTAGGTTATTAAATTCCAAGCCAAAATATCTTGTAATGGGAGGGAAAAGAAAGCTCAAACAAAATATGACAGATCACTTGAAGGGGTTTCCATACTTTGCTGAACCACAATTTTAATTTCATGCCAATATCTTTTTTTTGCCAAAATACACTCTGATTATAGCAGTAAATTTGGATAACTTACGTTATAATTTTTGGAGGATAGGGAATTCACAAAAAAATACAGTTTACAAATTAAGAATGACTTGGAATCCACAATATTTAAAAAAAAAATCAGAAAGCCTACAAATGCCATTTTTCATATCACTTGGCTATAATTGAGCCTGGAAAGGTTAGCTCCTACATATTTCATCCCCATGATATAATACACAACTCACTGGCTTGCACATAATTTAATTACTGTCAAGAAAGATGTTTTTTAAAATAAGGAAGAAGAAAACGATAATTTTTGTGTGTATGTGTCATTAATTTCAGATAAGCTGGACAAATATCTGGAAGTTTGGCCATATTTCTCAAAGGGTTTCAGTCTTATACCAGTAGACATGGTCCTGTGTTAGAGGATCTGTTCTTCTGCATACTAGACAAGGCCAGGAAGGTAAGAGATATCACAAGTTTGTGCCATGTGCATTGCACAAAGAGACATTCAGCTGGGTTTATAAATTCTCTTTCTAAAATGTACCAATCCTATTAGTCATTTACATCTTAAAATAGCTACTCAAAAAACAACAACCTCATTTCCTCCAAAATACCTTACTAAGGTGCAATTGCTCTGGGTACAAAGGAACTGGTTTGGGGGCAAGGAGTATCTTGTTAAGAATTTGTTACTTGGAGGTTTTTGGAGGACAGATATATCTATTAGCTACAATATGTTGACTTCTATATAACCAGATAGAAAAATAAAGATTCTGAGTATTTGCAAAAGCAGAAATTTACATAATGTAATGGGAGAAATTTTGCCCAGGATCCTACAACTTTATGAAAAATCAAATTTTGTGTCACTTTTGTTGGAGACAGATAAAACATATGAACATTTGAATGAATGCTGGAATTTCCATCGGCTATTTGGAGTTTCCTATTATTCAGAAAACACTATAGAAAGAAAGCAAATAAATAAACTATTTGATTCTTACTCTGCAGGAACTTTTGCTATGCTGAAAAACTGAATTTGAGAGGTCTACAGAAAGATTTAACAAATTCAACAGTTTTTGATTTGGCTCATTTTATGTGTAGGCTATGTGACTTGGATTCTGGGGATACAGTGAGAAATAAAAAAGATAGTAATTCCTATCTTTGGTGAACTCACAGTCTAGTGTCTGTGTGGGGGGTGGGAGGTGAACTATCCTATCTAATAAAAGAGTCATATGCAAATTAGGCATCACTCCATCACAAAGATGGCTTCCCTCATAGCCACAAGATGGTGGCACTCAGTCTGGCTTAGCCCTGCTACTGAAGTGGGCAGGTGGCAGGGGAGGCAGGGGGTCCCGAGGGGCAGAACAGGTGATCAGAAGGGGTTGGAGGTACCCTGCCTAGGCCGGAGACCTTTGCCAGAGGCCTCAGGCATGGGCAAGGGTGGAGCCGGTGATTGGAGGGGGCAAGGCTGGAGCCTGTGATCACAGGAGTCTGGGAATGGGCAGAGCCAGCAAAGCAGGGTCCTGAGGGTCCCCTGCCCAGACCTGAAGCCTTGGCCAGAGACTGCCAGTAGGGCAAGGGCAGAGCCGGCGATGGCAGGGGGAAGGATCAGAGCTGGTGATCACAGAGGCCTGGGCTCTGTGAAGCTGATCAGAAGGGCTTGGGGGTCTTCTGCCAAGGCAAAAGAGTAATATGCAAATTAATCCTCACTCTGTCACAAAGATGGCGGCAGCCAGGAAGCTGTAGCAAGGCAGGAGGCTTGTGCTGCCCAGGCGATGGAGGAAGCCAAGATTCCTACCTGCCCTGCAGGCCCTGAGCTCCGCTCAAGGCAACAAAGTTTTAGTTACAGAAGGTAAATAAACCCAAGATACCTGCTTCTAGCCAGCAGCTTTGAGTGGGACTAAGGCAACAAAGTTTCAATTATAGAAGTTAAATAAATCCCAAATATCTACTTCCAGCCCACGGCCATGGCCAGGTGGATAACAGCCCTCAGCCCCTCACCCAGGTTGACCAGGCACCCCAGTATAGACCCTCACCCTGAAGGGACTATGACCAGCCTGCAAACAACCATCAGCCACTCACCCAGGCTGGCCAGGTACCCCAGCAAGACACCCTTCAGGGCAAACCAGCCAACCCCCACCTGTGCACCAGGCCTCTGTCGTATACAATAAAAGGTTAATATGCAAATTGACCCTAACAGCAGAATGACTGGGAATGGTCACTATGACACACACTAATCACCAGGGGGCAGATGCTCAATGCAGGAGATGCCCCCGGGTGGCCAGTGTGCTCCCACAGGGGGAGCTCTGCTCAGCCACAAGCCAGGCTAATGGCTGCTAGCACAGTGGTGGTGGTGGGAACCGCTCCTGCCTCCTCAGCAGCACTAAGGATGTCCGACTGCAGCTTAGGCCTGCTCCTTGCTGGCAAGTGGACCTCACCCAAGGGCTCCTGGGCTGCCAGAGTGATGTCTGACTGCCAGCTTAGGCCCGGTCCCCTGAGGAGCGGGTCTAAGCCAGCAGGTGACATCTCCCAAGGGGTCCCAGACTATGAGAGAGGATAGGCCCACCTGAGGGACCCACCGTCCCCCCTGCCCTGAGTGTACATATTTTTGTGCACTGGGCCTCTAGCAAATATAATAAATAAGTACATAATGTGTTAGAAATTATTTCTATGTAGTATGTCATTTTTGTATTGTATGTTAGAAATTTTAACATATAAGAATTGTTAAATGTTATTAGAGAAAGAGCAGAGTAAGGGTAACAAGAACGTATGGTAAAAGTGAGATTGTATTATTAAAAAGAGGAGCTAGAGGGCTCACTGAGAAAGTATTATTTACGCTAAGACTTGAATGAGGTAAAAGAAACTGGTCATGCAGATTTGGGGTGGAAATATGATTCCCAGTAGCAGGAACAGGTAACCAGAGCTCTGAGGTAAAAGCATTCCTGACCAGTTTAGGAATTGCAAGTTGCCTGATGGGGTGCAACAGTGTGAGTGGGGGAAGAGTTAGGGAGATGTGATAGAGAGGCAACAGGGAGCTGGAATGAGTTGGGACTTGTAGGTCATGAAAGAGAATTTGGAGTTCCCTCTGAACTAAATGGAACATGATTGGATAGTTTTAAGAAGAGCAGTCATGTGATGTGTTTTGATGGGATCCCGCTAGCTGCTGAATGGAAAACAGATTGTGAAGAGACAATAGTGGATGCATGGGGACATGTTGTTGGGGACCATTACAATAATACCAATCAGAGATCGTGGCACCCAAAGTAAAGATAGATGGTCACATTTGGATATATTGTGAAGGTAAAGTCAACAGAAGTTCATTTTGGATAGAATACAAGGCATGAAAGGTCTTGTGAAGCCAAAAATGATTCCAAGGTATCTTCAGGGATAGATTTTCTGTGAACTGAGAGGGAAAGAGAAAAGAGACAGGTTTGGAGGTCAACATCAACATCAAGTTAATTTTTTTTTAAAGTCACAAATATGAGACATCACTTGGAAAGAATCACATGAGAACTAAAATTAAGGACAACCTTGACCTGTTTCGACAAGCACATGCATTTTCGTTAGGACAATAAAGCAAAATGTGCTTCCTTTTGATGTGTCATTGTGGTACAAGGTATTTTTAATGTGGTATTTTCTGATTGAAACCTAAGAGTGAAAGTGAGGCCTGTGTAGTAGGTTTAAGAAATGTTTATGCCTCTTGGTTTTATTTATCCCAAGAAAGCACGAAACCATACTGAGTTGAAGGTTATTCATTTACTGTTAATAACTTGGGGACAGAAAATTTAAGTTTCGTTATTTAAACACAATTTATAATCCCCATAAAGTCATAGACATTTTTGTTTTGTATAATATCTGATAGATTTTTTGAAGCCTACATTGACTTCTGCTTCCAACAAGCCAGAGCCCTGCTTTTCTGCCTAATTGCTAGAACTCCTCTTGCTTTTGATGTCTTCTGTCATTTTCCACTTCCTGCTACTCTGACTTCTAATATTCTACCCTGACCTTTGGGAAGACTATATTTGAAGCTTTGGCTTTAAGTAATTTTTACATCTTTGGAAAAGGTAGGTTAAGTTGAATAGGAAGCATTTTATCTAGCATATAAAGTGAATAAGAGGTTATTTGGGGTTTATACTGTATGTGCTTATTATTATTTTGCATGATAATATTCCATTCCAAAGTCAGGGAAACAAATGTCTAAAACATAAATTTAGATAAATATCTAATTGTAAAAATATTGAGACTCAGCTATGAAGTGTGTGCTAGTTTGTTAAGAATGCTGTAGAAATTATCACAGACTGTGTGACTTAAACAACAAAATTTATTTTCTCCTGATTCTGGGAGGCTAGAAGTCTGAAATCAGATGTCAGAGGAGTTGGTTTCTGAAACTTCTCTACTTGGCTTGTAGATGCCATCTTCTCCCTGTTTTCACTTTTTGTTTTTTTGCATGTCTATGTCTTAATCTCTTCTTATAAGGACACCAGTCATATTGAATTAGGGCCACCGATATGGCTTCATTTTACCTGAATGACCTCTCTAAAGGCTCTGTCTCCAAATACACGCATATTTTTGACCACTGGTGGTTGGGACTTCAACACATGAATTTTGAGAGGGACACAATTTGGTTTAAAATAGGTAGAAGGGGCTTAAAACATTTTACCTGCAGTGGAAAAAAAAAAGCCCCCTGAAATGAAAGCTCCAAGCTCCAAGGAGAATCACAGGGTATTAGAATCGTCAGGACACTTGCCCTTAGCTTCTTGAACCTTCTTACATTGAGTTTGGGGAGCCAGAAAATCCAGTCATTTCAATTCATTTTGAGGAACTTTGCTGTGTTTACCATAGAGAGCAGAAAGCGTGAAAAGAAAATTTGTTAATAATGGAAACTAAGGGATTAATGACCCTTTGTTAATGATAATAACAAAAATTCATAATCGGTGAAAAACTTGTTTTCTCTTGGCAGTTTGGCATTAATATGTAATACTTGAACATTTCCATGCACACATTATCACTGTTTCACTTTTCCCAAGATTCATATGATTTGGGACTTTTAGAGTATAATGACATACTTTAAAGGAAAGCTCACTATTTTCTAAAACAAAGTAAATGGTAAGGTGAATGACACTTTTACATTTCTGTGAGTTTCTTTAATGTGAAGATTAATGAAAGAGTGCTTAATGATCATATCTGCTTCTCATTTGTTGGTTGCAATATGTTGTATTGGCTGAAGTATATGAAGAAAATCCTTCCTTACCCAGATGTGTGATAGCAGCAGTAATTATGGTTAGCCTACCTTGATACTATAGCAGAACTCAACAGGTGGTCATTAGTTAAAGGTTAATTACAATGCGGAATCTGAAACTGTATAAATGAACTTCCTGAGAAGTTACATCAAAATCTGTTGGTTTGTCTTGTGTTTTGAATGGATTTTTAACCCGTTTTTAGTATAAACATTATCTTCTGAAAAAAAAATACTGACAGGTTGAGTGCTTTTCCTTGAGACAATCATTGCCCTTGAGTACAAAACAGGTCTTCTCATTTTGCTGCAGAGAATATTTAAAAAGGTATTTAATCAAAAGTCAAGATTTATAAACTAAACCATTGTGTCATTTCATCAATGACACTTAAATGAAACTGGTAATTTTCTCTTATTACAGGTGCATGGTGGTGAAGAATTCCACATTTACTAATACAGTTGTGTTTCACTGTCTTGATTCAAGCTAAGGTGATGGTAGTTTCAACCAAAATATGTTGAGTCCATTAGTGTAAATGTCAACACAATGGAAAAGGGAAATGATATCTTAATATCATTATGAAATGATTTTGACCTCCTTGGTCCGCAATAAGAATCTGCTAAAAGATGTCCATGGACCAAGCTGAGTTATTTAATGTTGTTTTAGAAACTGTTGATTTATGAAAGTGTTTAAATATATATCATTGAATCCAAAAAATGAACTTATGAGTCTTTTGGTCATGATTTTACAGTTGAGGAATCTGAGGCATAGAAAGGTTGATTAAATTGTCCAAGGTTGCACAGTAATTGGTATAGCTTTGATGGGACACAGGCTGTCTGGCTCTAGAGTATGTGGTTTTAACTACTAAACTGTCCTCATCTGCCTATTGCTTATGCCCCATCTATACTAATAAATGGGTAATATACTCATTAGACCAGATTCTTCTGGATGTCCTTCTGGACAAAGCCGCAGTGGCTGCTGCTGCAAAGGCTGGACCAAGACTCAGGCAGCCACAGCAGCAGGCAGTGGCAGCAGCAGCAGCGTGATAGGGGTGAGGCCTTCCCCTGATCGGCCCTGGTTGCCTCCCACAGAGGGAGACCAGAGGCAGCAGCAGTGAGGGGGTGATGAGGGAGGTGCCTTCCTTTTATTAGAGGTTGCCTCCTACAGAGGAAGGCCAGACTATGGCTTAGTCCTGCTAGAGCCTGAGCTGTCAGTAGGACATCCCCTGAGGGCTCCTGGACTGTGAGAGGAGGCAGGCCAGGCTGAGGGACCCTCCCACCTACCTCCCCGTAACCTGCATGAATTTTCATGCACTGGTCCTGTAATCTACACTAATAAAAAAGTAACATGCAAATTGGCATCACTCTGCTGCACCCAAGCCACGCCCACCAGCCAGAGCAACTATATGCAAATTAACCTTACCAAGATGGTGGCGGCAGTCATGGAGCTGAAGCAAGCAGGCGGCTTGGTTGCCCTGGTGATGGAGGAAGCCAAGCTTCCCGCCTGCCCTGACTGGCTGTGGCCTCCACTCAAGGCAACAAAGTTTCAATTATAGAAGATAAATAAATCCCAGATACCTGCTTCCAGCCAACCTAACTGGGAGCTTGGATCACTGGAGGCTGTGGCCAGCCTGAAAACAGCCATCAGCCCCTTACTCAGGCTGGCCATTCACCATAACAGGACCCCCACTCTGAAGGGGCAGTGGCCAGCCTACAAACAGCCATCAGCCACTCACCCAGGCTGGCCAGGTACCCCAGCAGGGACCCTTCTCCCTGATCCGGGACACCCTTTGGGGCAAAACAACTGGCCCCCACCCATTCACCAGGCCTCTATCCTGTATAATAAAAAGCTAATATGGAAATTGACCCTAACATCAGAACGACTGGGAATGACTGGTCACTATGACACACACTGACCACCAGGAGACACTCAATGCAGGAGCTGCCCCCTGGTGGTCAATGCGCTCCCACAGGGGCAGCTCTGATCAGCCACAAGCCAGGTTGACTGCTGCCAGCAGAGTGGTGGTGGTGAGAGACTCTTCCACTTCCTCAGCAGCGCAAAGGGTGTCTGACTGTAGATTAGGCCTATTCCCTGCTGGCAGGTGGACATCCCCCAAGGGCTCCTGGGCTGCCAGAGTGATGTCTTACTGCCAGCTTAGGCCCAATTTCCCAGGGAGCAGGCCTAACCCAGCAACTGGACATCCCTCGAGGGGTCCCAGACTGTGAGAGGGCACAGGCCAGGCTGAGGGACCCCCCAAGTGCACAAATTTTTGTGCACCAGGCCTCTAGTTACATAATATTTAACTGTTTAATTGTAATGAAACATCATCATTCACAAATATTGTTTAGAATACATCTTTTCAAAGAAACGAGAAAGATGTATTTATTCACAGGTAGGTTTTGAATTGCATCCAGGTTATCTAACCACAATAAATTTTGTTTTTAAAAAACAGTTAACCACACTATTTGTATTACTATATTTATATAGAGAACACGTGTTAAACCATTTGCTTTGCAATAAAACGACTTTTCGAATACACTTATAAACAGATTCAGAAAAACCCATGAAGAAAACTTAAAATGGATGCCACATGATAATTGAGAATTCCTGATTTCACACGGAATGTAAGCTTTTCACTAGCATGTGAAATGAAAATAGAGAAAAGGAGAATGCTGCTGGAAGTGCCCCACACAGAGCACCCTTTCGACAGTGAGTCAGACACGGTGACAATCCTGACATTCTTAATTATACATTTCTGTCTTGTTAAGGCTGAAAGTGGCTTTGTTCTTGGCCGGGGACAGCTCCCGAAATCAAAGCACTCAGCCCAGATCGGGAGTATTGGAGGTCCTTCTGCCTCACCTCAGTGACTGGGGAGGAAGGCCGGCTGTGGAGGCTTCTGCTGCTTCCTTGCTCTGGGGAGTTCCAGAGAGATGCCTGCTAATACGCCAGTCCTGCAGCCTCATGCAGCACCAAAGTGCTCCTGTTGAGGCGCTCCTAGAGGACCGAGTCCCAGGCTGAGGCTGCCTGGATTCTGGGGAACAATAGCTGCAAATGCCTGCCTGGGCTTTCAGCCTCCATGGAGGAGCTCACTTGCATGTGGGTTGTCATGGAGGAGTCCTGTGCTGACAAACACCTTCTCTTTGAGGGTCAGGTCATCCCTTTAAGTCAGCCTGGCAGTTTCCTGACTCCCAGTGAAGACCCCCCCTGGAGCTGCATGCGCACAGTATGTGGGGTAGACAGCAGCACTGAATCAGGTGAGGGGCACGGTTTCCGAGGACTTTCCCAGGTCGCTGCCCCTGTATTCCATTCCCCACTCTGTGCCCTCCAGCTATGAGACTGCTGCTCCTCAGTCTTGACTGCCCTGGGCGCCCGAGGCCTTCTGTTTGCTGGGTCCACCAGCAGGCATCAACTCCTGATTCCCGGCTGCATCACCCACGCTGCTGATACAGGTTATGATGCCGACGTGTGTGCTCAGCTTTTGTCCTGTCCCCTTCGTTCACATGCTCATCCTGTCTTTCTGCTAAGCAGACACTGATATGACACTTGGCAAAATACAATATGGCAGCATTTCCTGATAATAAGTCCCAGGGTATCACACCAGTGATTCTCATGTCAGTAACATTGCTTTTGGTAGGGACAGAAAACACATTACCCTTCCCAGTTCTCCTGAGATAAGCGTTTATCAAGATGTGTCTGTCCTCAATCTAGTCTACACTCTTTCTCTCACACACATACACTTGTTCTGTCCTTATCGGTCATTGCAACTCGTCACATCCAATAGGACTGTAACTTGTGACCCAGTGTAATTCCTTATATCTCCCCTTTCACTGTGGAAGGGTAAAAATGAATAAAATGGGAAAGAGAAAGGATGCCTGACCCAAAAGATTTTTATTGCATCAGCCTTTTAAATAAGCAAATGGACTTTGCATCGCTAACAACATGAGTCTTATCTTCATTAAATCAGGGATCTTTTCAGTCTTTTTTTTCTCTATGACACAAACGCATTCTTTAATTTTATGAGATGCCAGACTTCCCTGAGGGGTGTGGCAAGCGGCTGGAAGGGTTGAAGTAAAAGGTTTCAGGCCATGATTGACCCGGCACAGGAGGGCCTGGCTTTCCTGACAAGCTGTAAATTGGGCAGTGAATTACAGTATACAGGTGCTTCTCAGGAAGTCGCTGACTAGATAGTTTGTGAGCATCAGCCTGCATATCAGCTGCAGGAGTGTGTGAATGGCTTCGATATGGGGTGCCAAAGCAACTTTTTTTGTGTGTGAGAGATGGGCTCCTTCCCTTAGCCAAGGAGAGTGTGTGTGTGTGGTTGTGACAATGAATTATGGCAGCCCATGGAATGGGGGATTGTGGATTATGCTGATGAAAAGTGCAACCATCACTCAGACCCGTTTTGACAGACCCTCCCAATCACCATTGCTCTTCCTGGCCCAGCAGGATTACGTTTTAAAAAAGTGTTTGAAGTTCCATTGAGGAGCAAGCCACATCTTCATAAATAAACCTTGACAACAAAGGTGCTCAAATAAATATGCTCTTCAAATTTAACGAATGTAAATCACGAGCGAAATGTCTGTGTGAACTGCAATATCCTACTGTCTGCTGGTTTTCTTTTTGTTAATAAAAACCCTTTAATTCTCTTGTTAAACTCATTGCTGAATTCACCAGGACTTGAAATAAGACTGGATTTCAGATGAAAGAAAAGGGGGGGGGGGTAACTTTATTAATAATTTTAATCTATAAATATTTGTAAGAACTTATTACTTTAACCATTTATGTGACAATCTAGACAAAGCTCTCTGCCCCTGCCCCCAGGTGCTCACTTGTTCTGGTTATTTCTGTCAGTCCTTGCAAGTTTAGGTTGGAAGCTTTAAAGATGTTTTCTATTTTATTATTTTTACTGGTATTTGATTTTAGATTAATCTTATGTTATAGGTGGAAACATAATTATTTCTTTCTGATTTTCTTTTTATAATTACCTTTCTTTCCTGGAATCTTCTCCAGTGGCCTTCATAATAAGCAAAGCAGAGACATGACATTAAAAAAAAAATTTCCAAAGGCATAAAGTTCACTGAACTCCCCTTTCTGCCCCAGGAGAGATATGATACCGCATTTGTTCCTGACAGTGTATATGTCCCCTTATGATATATTATGTTAATATGCAGTGCACATGAAACTAATATATATTTTTCTAAATTAAAAGATAAATTGCTATTCATTTTACTTAGTTTCTTTTAAAAAGTTATAAAATACAAGAAAATAACAAATAGGTAGAAGTTTGCACTGTTAAATAACAAAAGGTCAGAAAAATGTGAACAAATATTAATATATTAGAAAAAGTCATTTTTATACTGCTGATTACTTGAACAAGTTTAAAATAAAGTCATAAGGAAAGAAAAAAAGAGAAAGAAATAGTATATTATAAAACCATACTGTTAGAAACGTGTTTAGTAATTTTTATTTCTCTCTCTTGGATTTTTAAACTAAGAAAACAAATATGGTTTATAAATTTAGTTGCTCTCTCTATAGGCATTATCCTTGACATAAAATGAGTCTGGAAAACAAACTAGGAATATTTAAAATGAAATTTTAAGTATATCAGGGAACATCATTTATGAGGTTACCATTGTTCCGTTATCAATTTCCTCTGAGCATTTATTAAAGAATATCTTTTGTTTTAATTTGCTGGAGACAAAGCAGCTCAGAGACATTAACGGCGATGAGGAGGGAGCTTCAATTAACCTTCATTTCGGAGATCCTTCATGTGCATGAATTACAATATAACGGGGTAATTATCTAATACCTTTTGTGAAGAAATTCTAATAAAGAAATTGATTCATACATAATGAAATTCAAGCTGTTCATTTTATTTCTCATCAAAATTTTATTATTAAAATGGTTGTAAA
This sequence comes from Murina feae, assembly GCA_004026665.1. Taxonomy (NCBI): domain Eukaryota; kingdom Metazoa; phylum Chordata; class Mammalia; order Chiroptera; family Vespertilionidae; genus Murina; species Murina feae. Next base: position 9,426 of record PVJC01003684.1, on the reverse strand, counting down.
CTCTAATTTTGAGACCCATGAAAGAAGTTTCTAACTTACATATAATGTTGAAAAAAACTATATTACTATAAGTTATTTTAAAGTGAATTAATAGCCAAGCTAGAGTTGTAAAAATGATGTACTCTTAAAAGTCATTATGTTCAATATGGTGCTAACCTCCATTTTATTTTCTAGAGGATTTAGACACAAAGGTCTAAAGTTTACTCAGCTATGGCAAATTCTAAATACTATTTCATCATATAGGAAGATATTTTCTAGACTTTTCCATTTAATAAATATGATTTTTTTGCGTGGTGGTGTCCAAATATTTTTTATTCTTGACGCTATTACAGATGTCTCCATTTTGCCCACCTCTACCTAGCAAACCCCTTTCCTGTCCTTCACCACACAGTTGTCTGTGTCCGTGCACTATTCATGTATATTGCTTGGCTAATCTCTTCACCGTCGTTGATCCAGTTCCCCTTACACCCTGCCCCTCTGACGTTTGTCAGTGTGTTCCATGTATCCGTGCCTCTGGTTCTATTTTTTCATCAGTTTATTTTGTTCATTAGATTCTACATATAAATGAGATCATATGGTATTTGTTTTTCTCTAACTGGCTTATTTCACTTAGCATAATAATCTCCAGGTTCATCCATGTTGTCAGAAAAAGAAGAGTTTATTATTTTTTACAGCCACACATATATCCACTATATAATTTTTTAATCTGTCATTTAAAATAATAACCATGAGCTGCTTTTAGATTAATAGAAAATATGTATTTCTTTCTGAAAGTAACAGATGAGAAAAAATAAAATGAATACTTTTAAGATTAATTTAAAGTTTGGAAACCTCCACAATTATGTTGAACTTTTGAAAAATATAACTTATGGATAATAGTTAAAATTACTTTTATGGTCCAACCCGTGTGACTCAGTGGTTGAATGTCAACCTATGAGCCAGGAGTTCATGATTCGATTCCTGGTCAGGGCACACGGGCTCAGTCCTTGGTAATGGGTGTGCAGGAAGCAGCCAATCAATGATTCTCTTTCATCATTGAGGTTTCTATCTCTCTTTCCCTCTCCTTTTCCTTCTGAAATCAAAAGAAATATATATTAAAAAATTACTTTTATGTTTTCTTTCTTTTTCTTAAGCTTGGTGAAGTCAATTAAACTCGCTATTGTTAGCTATGCTTGCACATGGCCTCTTCTTGTCTTCTTAAAGCCAATGTGAAATGAGCACTATCTTTTAAATTAAATTCCTTATTGTTTAAAGTATTACATAGCTCTCCTTTTCCCCCCTTGACCTCTCCCTGGCCTCCCCCATCCCCCAACACATGCCCTCAACCCCCTCCCCCCATCTGTGTCCATTGGTTATGCTCATATGCATGCATACAAGTGCTTTGGTTGATATGAGCACTACTTTCAATCAGGGCTGTGAAAGAAAAGAGGTTGGCATAATTTTTCTCTCTCAAAATAGATTTGCTTCTACTTCCACCCCCATAAGTTTCAAGAAAGGTGTGAAACTTCAGATACTTCAGAGCAGGCAGGGGAAGCTGAAAATAGCACCTGAAAAAATTATGACCAGTTTCTCTTAATGACAGATATTTAAAAATAAAATTTCCTCATTAGATTTTTATCTATTAATTAAAGTAGAACTTTTCTCTGTGTGTAATGCTAGGAAAGCATAGTGTGTACACACATGCACACTAACATATATTCTGCATCTAAAATGTGTAGTCAGTAGAGATATAACAATCTATTTGAATAACTGTGGTAATATATTGTTTTTCAATTAAACTTCTGTTTTCCAAGGGCTATCATGCACCATATATAGTTAATACATACAATCCAAGTATTACAATAACTAAAAAAACACAGTAAGATTATTTTTTCCTTCTAGCCTTCATTCGGCAATTTGGCAGTGTATGAGAAGAGCCTTAATAGGAGATTCTACAAATAATGCTTGGAATAAAATTGTATGTGGTTAACATTTTTTTCACACTGTCTCTTCAGATTTGTACTACAATTAAGAATTTGCATGTACTGGAAGCAAAAGTACAGAATGTATTAATGTGACGATTAATATCTAACCAACTGGGTGTTGGTAGTGCTGCTGAAGACATTATAGAGAAGGCATCTACAAAGGGATCGGCAGTGGGTACATCCTTCCCCATGCCACCGGGAAACTGAGCAGGTCATGCTCATCAAACTCTTTCTTCTTACTAAATCTACTCATTTTCAGGCTTATATTCACAGCAGCATTAAAAGTGCTAAGGGCTATGCATTCTCTCTTTCTAAGCACCCTTCTCTTCCTGTCTCTTGAATACCATGATTTTGCTTTACTCTCTATAGCACTCTTTTTCAGTCACCTTTGTTAATTCCTCTTCCATTATACATCTCGTGGATTCTGGGAGTTATCCAGTATCTTTTCTGAGGTTGATTCTCCAGCTACCCTTTCCTCCTAGATAATTTATTTGCTTCAATGAGCATCTATATGCAAATAACTCCCAACTCTAACCCTTTAGTCTAGACTTATTTTGTAACTTCTGGGCTTCATGTCCAAGCATTGGCTAACATTTTCACTTGGATGCATTCTTAAATGAATCATTCTTGATACTTGCACCCTCCCTCCATCCACCCCCTTCCCACCTACTATTGGCGGCTACTTCATGTTGATTCTCTCTCTTGAAAGTTCCTTTTTTTTTTTTAAATCCTCACATGTTTTTACTGATTTTTAGAGAGAGAGGAACACTGATGTGAGAGAGAAACATTAATTGGTTGCCTCTTGTATGCACCATGACCAGTGATTGAACTTGCAACCTTTTGGTATATGGGAGGATATTCCAACCAACTGAGCCACCCCTTCAGCCCTCCTCAACAATTCTTGAATGAATTGCCTATGGCTTTTCATTCCCCTAGACATGCTATAAATAAGCTGAGAATCAAATCTGGATTACCACCTGTTTTTGTGTATAGTTTTATTGCAACACCACCATGCTCATTTGTTATGTATGGATGTTTTTATGCTACAATTAGAGCCCGTTGTGAAAAATTTGTGCATGGATGGGTCCCTAGACCTGGCCAGCAATCAGGGCCAATCAGGTTCTCCACTTATCCTAATTATCTCAACTTAGTCTTAAAAGGACTCCCTGTTTGTTGCCTCAAATCAAATTCTACATAATGCAAAGAGAGTCATCATGCATAATATAGTTCTTATCATACCACTTCTTATGAGCCTTTCAATGACTACCTCTTACTTTTGGTGGAAAATTACGCTTCTTGACATGGTCAGCAGAGCTTTTCACAAACTAGCTTTGTTTCTTTCCTTACCTCCTTCCTCTCAACTCCCACTGTTCCAGAGGTATCAGACAAGTTTTAGGTTTTCACTCCTGACATGTACTCTGGAGTTCAGTGTGCTATTCTTTGTGACTGAAAGTAGCTTCTGGGTCAGATGTTCAGCTTGGGTAAACCTCCCCTGAGCACTGGGATGTGAGATAGGGCTTCTCCTTTGTGTTTGGACAGCACTGTATGTTTCTTTTGAAGACCTTTTCAAGCTAATGGACAATATCTGCTTGTCAGTGTGATGGTTAATTTTATGTATCAAAATGGCTAGTCCACAATACTCACATATTTGGTCAAATACCAGTCTGGATAGTGCTATGAAGGTATCTTTTATTTATTTTTTTTGGGGGGGGGCTTCATTTTTTTGGGGGGGTATGAAGGTCTATTTTAGACAAAGTTAACTTTTAAATCAATAGACTTTGAGTAAAGCAGATTATCCTCCATAATGTGGATAAGCCCTATCTAATTGGTGTAAGGCCTGAAGAGAAGGACTGAGATCCCCTGAGGAAGAGGAAATTCTCCCTCCAGATTGTCTTCAAACTCAAACTGCAACAACCTTTCCCTGGTTCTACAGCCTGTTGGTCTACCCTACAGATCTTCTCTTAGACCTCCCAGATTCTACAATCATGTGAGCCAATTCCTTAAAACCAATAGTCTCTCTATCTCTTTCTTTCTCTTCTCTATTATCTATCTATCTATCTATCTATCTATCTATCTATCTATCTATCTATCTATCTTCTGTTGGTTCTATTTCTCTGGTGACCCCTGACTAATACACCCCTCTGTATATTCAATGCAGAAGGCAGGGAGCATGTCTACCTTGCTCATCACTGCTCCACCAGGGGCTAGCATGGTGACTAGAATACAGTAAACACATTTAAAACAAGAATAAAGACTGGCATGTCATGTGTCTACATGTAGTAAAACAGAAAAAAATAGGAGAGAATAAAATGAATGCAGTGAGAGAAAAATGGGTCTGTATCTTAGTGTGATTCAAAATAGTCCTCAGCTGAGATAGAGGTAGGTTCCTGAATGTATCTATAGATTCCTAGTGAGACAGGAACCCCACCAATGTCATTTTACAGGGGCATAGTATGAGTTCTGGTAGCATGTCAGTGAGAAGGATGAATGAAAATCTATCTACCTTTTAAAATATAATAAATGAGAGAAGTAGACCCATAAGATGGGTAGGTCACGAGCCACATCAATCCGTGATGAGGTATTCTGTTGTTGCAAATGATCAATCTAACGCCTTGGTAGGAACACTAGTTTTGCACGTCACCCATTCTCAGGAACACTAGCAAAGGCCGGTGCCAACAGTGGGAATATTCCATGAAACTAGTCACTTGAGGAAGTTGGTGTAAAATGCACTGACGAGAATGTCTAATTAACCTTCTACTTCACAATGGGAATTACAATGACCCTGTAGTCTCTAAAAACATGCTCTCAATTTATAACATTTTTTCTCTTTTTAATTTTTTTATTGTCCCTCAAATACGACATGGTAAAATACTTGGAACCACTATTTTCCACTCAAGGATTCAGGCATGGGATTCCTGTAAGTCACATTCTCTGTAGACATTATTCTTTCAGACTCTTCTCAAATCTGATTTATTCACTTAATTATTTAATAAACACTTATACATAGGATTTATTATGTGCAAGGTATTGCTCCAACTACTTTACTAATAATTTAATTAATCAATAATATTTACTACTTAACACCATGAGATGAGCGCTACTGTTATTCACATGTTACGAAAGAGGAAACTGAGGCATGCAAAAGTCAGGTAAGTTGTCCAGGTTCATGCAACAGTAAACAGGAGAAGTAGGATATATTCCACATTGGGAAGCCATGGTCCACACTCCATACAACTTGTTTGTGGTTCCATCTTGCTCTGAGCCTCACGTTCAGTGAGATTGAGTCAGAGATGATCGATCCAGGCTCTCCCAGATCTCATAACCCTTTGCTTCATTACCAGGACCCTGCAGCAAAGTTATCTAATCTCTAGGTTTCCCATGTAGACTCCACCCTGGTTGTCTTCCTGGTACCCTGGTCACCCTCCCTAACTGCCCACAGTTCCAGACGGGGAAGACGATCACACTGAAAGTACTTGGCCAAATCAAAGAAAATGGAGTTATTTTAAAGAAATATAGAGGGAATATAAGCAGAACTTATTTTTTCTATCTCCAATCAAATCATTGAATAAACGGGAATTTGTTTAAAAGGGTAAGCGCAAATCAGGTGGAGTTAGTCACTTTCAGATTCAAAGAAGAAAGACACAACCTGGGTGTCCCAGTAAATGGGTGTTTACTTAGTAATAAAGAGAGAGAAGATATCTCAACAACCTCATGGCCAGTCTTTGAAAAACCACAGTGTAATTCACTGCTGTTTAGGGCTGGCAGTTGCTTTGACCACTGGCAGGAGCTCTGGTGTTTTGCCCGGCTCCTGTCTCCAACCCTTCAACCACATCCTTTCCCCTGCCAGCCTGCCCTCCACCAGCTCTGCATCCTTCCCAATCTCTCTGCTTTCTGTTTCCTGAAGAATTCCACTTTCCCAGGCTTCAAACTACATGTTAGATTCACTTCTATTAGTGGAATGAGGCTCTGAGTCATTCGTCCTTTTTCCAATCCTCTCAATATTCTAAATTTTATCAGGAGCATACATTGTAATGCATTATCATTTTAAAGACCATTGGGACATGCCAGAAAATGTTTATGCTAATACATGTCATTTCTTTTTGCATCATGCTCTGTCTACATGACAGTCCCCAAATATTTAAAAAATGGATTACAGATGATAGGTATTGTTGTTATGTCTTCAACACTTGTCACTGAAGACTGAGGAATCTGGCCAGCTTCACACAGTCAAACCTTATTTATCTCTCCTGTCCCAGGAATTAACTGGTTCTCCCTCCAAGTGTTTATGTCTCCCAGGAGGCAGCCTGGAGGAAGGACTGACTGAAGCAAACCCCTTACTGACAGCAATGACGCCTGTGCAGGCGGCTGGGAGCTTTGCACACCCCTAGCTGTGGAGAACTGAGGCCGCTCTAAAGAATTCCGCTTTAGTGTCAACCTCTCTTGCTGCTTTCACAGACACACAATTTCCTTAGATATTACAGCAAGGGAGTGCTGCAGGCAATAAACTTTGTTTTTGCTTTAATTATAAAAGATATTGCCCAAAGAAACATTTTCTTGCTCTTCGCCTTGTCTTCTTAAAATCAATATTGAGATGCATTATGCATTTAGTGATGTGCTTGCTCTGCCTGTTTTGCTAAAATGAGAATGAAGTTTGTTCACTATTGTGTGCCAGGCACATAGTAAGCCCCCCCAATAAGCATTTGTGTGGTTAATTAACAAGCAAATGTAGGTGGGCAGCACATAAGCATGAATTTTCTACAGGGTAAAATCCAATCTTGGGGCAAGTGAAAATATCTTACTTTTCCCCCCCCAAATATATTTTTTATTGATTTCAGAGAGGAAGGGAGAGGAAGAGATAGATGGAAATATCATTGATGAGAGAAAATCGTTGATCGGCTGCCTCCTGCACACCTCACACTGTGGATCAAGCCTGCAATCTGGGCATGTGCCCTGACTGGGAATCAAACCATGACCTCCTGGTTCATAGGTCAATGCTCAGTCACTGAGCCACCCTAGCTGAGCAAAATATCTTTCTCTTTTTGTGTACACTCTATATAGATTTATATACTTGTAGCACTACAATTTCATAGTGAGAGGTTGTTAGAGGAAAAAGGGATCTAAAAACTCTTCTTAGAAAAAGGCAATTATGAAAAAGTGATTGAGGAAAACATGAGACAGACATTGAGATGAATGTATTTCAATGGCTTTTGTATTTGTTCATCTACAGAAGCATTCATATCATACACAGCACTGTCGTGGGAGTAAGAACTTGATTGAGGTTTCTACCAAAGTTTAGTGCCTTACTCTTTTCTGTAAATGTGAAGCAGCAGCATTTTCACTTCAAGGACAAATTCACCATATAATAGGAACTTGATATAATTTGGGGGGAGCAGTTTTATTTTCTGGTAAAAGCCTGTTGCTAATTACATGGTGACATTATTATTTTTAAGTGTAATTGGAAAAGATGAATGAGAGGTGTTCTGATGGCTTCTCTTCCCCTTATACATTCCTCTCACCCATCATTTCCCTATTCAGCAAAGTGTTCTGAAGACCGCATGCGACTACTATGTTTTCTATTGCAACCTACACTTAGGGAGTTAATTAAGAAAACATCTTGCTAATTAATTTCCTGAGTGCTTATCAGTATGAAGGCGACTGTCATGCTCATTTTAAGGAAACATTTTTGTTTCAGCTATTGGTATTTATTAGGCACTTCACTGATTTCAAAGTGTATTTTGGGGAATGGTGAAATATGATAACTCTACGGTAGTCCTGCTAGGTTCCTTAAAAGCAGGGGAGTGAATTAGGCCAAAGTGATGAAAGAAAAAAAACAAAAACAAGTTGCATGATACTGACTTTAAAATGTGCACACAGAAAGAATAGAGTTTCAAAATAGAGACATAACACTTGTTAACTAATGTCATAAAAATAGGTCTTAGTATCTTTCTATAAGGTAAAATTTATTGAGAGTACAGTGTCCAAACTTTCTATAAGTGAGCACTCATGCAGGTATAGAACAAGAAGACTTTCAAAACAATGGTAGCTCTTTGATAAGTGAGCTGGCAATGGGTTATATAGTTCTTGCAATATATATTGGCTTGCTTATAGTTTCTACTTTTTGTTATTGTGGTATACAGAATAATGGCTCCTCAAAGATGTTCACGTCATCTTCCCTGGAATATGTGAATAGATCAGGTTACCTGGCAAAGGAGAATTAATTTTGCAGATGGAATTAAGGTTGCTAATCAGCTGATCTAGAGATAGAGAGATTATCCTGGATTATCCAGGTGGGCCCAATCTAATCATAAAGGTGCTTCTAACTAAAAGAGGGAGTCAGAGAGAGAGAGGGAGTCAGGGTAATGTAAGATGAAGATTTGACTGGCCATCCTTGCTGATGGCAGGGGCTCTTGAACCAAGGCATGAGGGTACACACTGGAAAGGCAAGAAAACAAATTCTCCCCTTGGACCTCACAGAAAGGAACATAGTCCTGCTGACATGTTCATTTTAGCCCAGTGAGACCTGTGTCAGACCTCTAACTCCTAGACATAGCTTTTCAACAAGTCTACAAGTCAAGGCTTATGATTTTTATTTTACAAATGAAGAGTTCAAGGCTCAGAGATTTTAGGTTGCTTATCTAAATACTCAGAGCTAGTGGTAGATCCACACTTGAACCCAGATCTGTCTGACTTGTAAAATCTGTCCTCTTTTCTCTGTACTACAATGGCTTCTCAGCCTACCAGATACATACAACATCACTGGAATGATTTGATACACACATGCCTTTCTTTCAGACCAGCAATCAGGTTTATTTGTTTATTGTAATTACTAGGGGCCCGGTGCACAAAAATTTGTGCACTCAGAGGGTGGGGGTCCCTCAGCCCGGCCTGTGCCCTCTTGCAGTCTGGGACAACTGGGGGGAGGGAGATGTCCACCTGCTGGCATGCCTGGCCAGCCTAGGTGAGGGGCTGAGGGCCATTTTCAGGCTGCCCACAGCCCCTTCAGGGTTCGTTTACTGAGGGGTGGGAGGGCTGGTGAGTGCAGGCCTGGACGTTTCCCACCGGAGGGCCCACAATCACACATGCCTGGTGGGCCCCCACCGCTGAGGGGACACACCTGGCGCAGAGCTGGGTGGTGAGCCAGGGCGGATGCTGGTGCAGGATCCCTCGGTGGGGCCCTGCTGCTGAGCAAACACACCTGGGGTGGAGCTGGGCAGAGGACTGGCTTTGGATTCTCTGCACTGTGCAGCAGATGCTCCCGCATGCCCTGTGGAGGCCCCTGGGGGCAGACGAAGGCAGTGGACCCTGGACGGGTGCTCCCGCATGCCCCCGAGGAGGCCCCCGGGGCAGAGCCAGGCGGCAGACCCAGGATGGGCACTTCTGGATGCCCCAAGGAGGCCCCGGGGGGGCAAAGCCAGGCAGCAGACCCAGGATGGCTGCTCCTGCACGCCCCGCAGAGGCCCCC